>RXPK01004122.1:0-121223 GCA_004143645.1 Protaetia brevitarsis | reverse complement strand
TAAGGTAAGGGCTCTACATTCTTCAGCAACTGCGATGAAACTGGCACCCATAATACATACGTGGCTTAAGGAATATTTTGAGCAACAGCGATTTATTAGCTGTAATGCTCTAATTACTGCTTAAATGCTTATTTTACTGCTCTTTTGTCAACTAAAGAAAGAACAGATCAAAGGCTAAACCTCTTATATTTAACGCTTTTATGATTAATCAAGAGAAAAACCTTGGACGAATCCAAAGATAGGACAGCAGCTTTGCTTCTCCTACCTATCACACACATACTGTATTCAAAGAACTATGAATAGAGTTACCTGTGGATTTACCAGGTATGAATTAAAATTGTGTAGATGACAACAGTTTACTAATATCATTAAGTGTCGTACATGTTCAACATTTTTAGAAAAAGAAAACTACGCTATTGGAGTAAGTTTACATTATTCTATCTTGCGGGAAATAGTTTTCTAAACTCTGGAATTATTTTGGTAATTTTTAGATCATGTGGAAAAATATCTCGCAATAAGCAAAGATGAATGCAGCAGACCATTGCATTGGAGCAACGGGGATAAAAGCGCAATGCATTTAGCAAAATGACGTGATACACCATCAATGTTTGTTAATGCATTTGCACCTTCAAACTGCTGACACTCTCTGACTTGCAGTTGGAGTCAAAGAGGCATTAGGTGAAAATAAAAAAAAATGCAATTTGAAGCACCACTTATCTCTCGAATGGCTGAGAAATTGTCTTTAAAAAATTCGAATATTAAGTTCAAATCGGAAATTTAAAGAGATTGTGTGTTTGTGATTTTACAGTTTTATTATCTCATTCATTATATCGATCACGTTTGAACTTTTAGTAGAATTTAAAAGTAAATACCTTTTTGTTTACATATTGCAGTACGTAAGTATATCGCTCACACTTCGTAAAATCTACTACGGTGTGGGCGTTAAATAGGAAAACTACAACTGGGGGTAATAGAGAAACAATCAACAAAATTATACGAGAAAAAATCTATTGTTAAAATAAAGAGAATCACTGTTTTTCTTACAAAATATATTATTAAACTTATATTGTAGTCGGCACTAAAGATAGTTTAAATTTTATATTTAAAATTAACACATTTTTTCTTAAAAATGTTTAACAATAACATTAAATCATACATTCTGTGGTTCATTACTATAGCAGCAACGAAATTTTAAAATTAACAAGATTATATCCTACGTATTATTATTTTACTATTCCTACTTTTAGCATTAATAAAGTGGTATATAAGAGTAACAAAACATGTAATTATATACGAAGTTAATTGTTTTACAATCCTAAATAATAAATTTAATAAATAGCGCCTATACTTATATTTTAATAATGACAATTCCTAAAAGATGTGTATCTGATAGCTACATTAGATTAACATTTGATGATCATGTCTGTATTGCTATTTATGCTGAATATAGAGTGTTGTTGGAGTGAAATAGGAGAAGCGCCATCTTTGCGACAGTTTCTGTAATACATACATTTAACGTTTTTACTATTATATTTACTATTATATGTAGTAGTCTGGAACATCTATATACATTACATCATCAGAGACCAAAGATAAAATAAATAGAATTTCAAAATTGCAACACAGATTACTTTATAGGTGTGTACTGAAAGCTACTGAAACAGTTATTATTGCTAATGTCAGCGACGACAAGCGGTTGCTCCCTAATAATTCTACATGTAAACTAATTACGGAACGCTAACTTAGTAACGTCAACACTGTCAGCAGATTTCGGAATATGGCCTATATTATAAGTAAGCATACATAATACCATTTTCAATAATAGTTTATTATTAAATTTTGTAACAACACAATCTAATAATATTTAATAAATAACTTGTTATGTTAACGATATTTTCTATCCATCTTGGTTACAATAAAGATAGGTTCATTACTGGTAAACTGGTTTTGTTATCTGTACATTATGCTTTAATTAAAATAAGTACATATTCTTAAAAGCACGAACACAACACATTTCTCCGTGTAAGTAAAAACATTATTTGCGTTTGGAAATACTTTAGGACAGTGGTGGCCCGTGACAATATTGAGTGGTGGGGCCAATCTCCGGCTAACTACCACGCTCCCTCCTCCATCCCCCGTTTTTTGTATTAATTTTACAAAGTTTTGAATCAGTTTAGTTCAGCTGACAGTAATTTATTAACTCGTTTATTGCTAACTAAAATAATACCCACACAAAATTTAATGTAGATAAATTTAGAAAATTTTAACATGAAAAATATATTAAGTTCTTATCGGGAATACCTATCTACTTAAATATAAATACTAACGTATTTCCTTCGAACTCCTGCATATAGTTAGTCTTTAAACTACTGTACATACATGAGTCACTTGTTTACATTTCCCCACCTAACGCAAAATTATTATTATTTTGTGATTTTATATCCACGAAAATATAATACAGAGCGCATGAGTTATTTAAGCGAAGATCGTTGAGTAAAATATAATGGATATTTTATGCACAACCCCACGTATTTCTTACAAAGAAAGGAAGACACAAGTTGCTTGTTTCTTTTTGACTTAAAATACTATTATGATGTATTTTTCAGGAATAACTATCTTCTTATATTTATTAATCATTTTCATAATTTTTACAATAAGAAAAATATGACTGGTAGTTCATTTTGATTTGATATACTATAGTTATCCATTTGCCCTGTCATCCTAGATGTCATCCGGGCAGCAGGCCACGAAACGGCTGGCCCTACTTCAATGTAATTTTTGCATATGGTGTGACGACCTTTTGTTCCGCTAGCTGCGCGCGGATACCTACGAACGTCTGAAAGTCGGGGCCAATCTAGACGTGGCCCAAGTTCGCCGCTTGTCTGCATAAATAACTACAAAACGCGTTTGGTCGCATCAAATCATGAAAATCGCAACGTTCGTTCTGTATTTAAATGTGTGTGTGTGTGTACGTATATTTATCGGTATTTTTACAGAAAATAGAAGCTCCTTAATGATTAATTTGTGATTTGCAATGCTAAGGCTATGGCCGCATGGCTCTTTAAGAGTGGCCGCTTCTGCTTTAGAATATATATCAACACACTCTTTATTCCTTGTTGATCGTGAATGGAATGTAAAATGCAACAATATGACATATAACATACCAATTTTTGTTAATATGATTAATGAACGGTACAAATAAATGTAATTCTGAATCCAAGCTGTCACTGAAGCTTCGATGTTTAAAATTCCTAAGGCATAAAGGGTCTGGCAGATAGGAAATCATAGGGAGATGTATTCAGATGGTAATTAAATTGATTAGAAACCATTAATCATTTCTGATAGAATAATAAGCATATTTTCCTAACACCCTTCGGTTTAGATAAATCACTAATGGCGAACAATCAGACCGATTTGTACTTTTAATTTGTTCGACTGCAGTCCGTGTTTTGTTCCCGAACTGGCATAGTCATCTTAGATTAATATCATCCATACCCTACGCATATAATGCCGGTGTGAACACTCGCCTGGGGTACACAAGAATAAATTCGTTTCATAGAAATTAATCTTAACGGTTTAGTGGGTAAATTCGTTAGAGAGTGTGATGTATCTGTTTGAGAGAACAATGCGACAATGCTGTGCGAACAAGAGTGGTGAAGTATTAAATGTATACATACATATTTCAATAATTGAGAATGGATAACCAAACTAGAGGGTACTTACGTGATATGGGCTAGGATGCGATTATAATTATACGCGGATTACTTGATTGATGTGAGGGGTTTATTGCGTATATGTTGGTAATTATGGATTATTTTGTCAAAGTATCAATTACGGATAATTGATGCATTGGCATATTATGTGAAACCTACCATATTATGGCAAACTTATGGAAAAGGCAGCTGCACAAACACATTGTTAATGGATCAGTGGACAATGCATACCCATGACAGCAACTTCAGAAATATTACTTATCCATATATCTACCAATGTATATAATAAATGTACGTAGGAAGATATAGTGTGCCTTTTGATGAGAAATCAATAAATAAAATAAATTACGCATACTAACTCTAAGAACTCGTGTGAATGTTTTCCAAATGGAACGAACTAAATAACTTTGGATATGTTTTACAAGATAGGGTTTATGATAGCTGCTGACTGCTAATTCGAACTGTTCAGTATGTTTATTCTATTATTCTTTTTGTTGCGACTTTTTGATATATCACATATCATTCTCAAGCTAAAATAATTAATATTGAATTGTTAATCTATTTAATTAACATTTTTTTTATAATAATTACCAATTAAGAATAATAATTAAGGGTGTTGGATACAGTTTTAAGCGAAAATTAAAAACGCTATTAAACAAATTATTTTATATGGTAATAAAAAAAAAACAATTCAATTAGAACATATTTGTACAGGTAAAATAGACTTTAGAACAAAACTGGAGGAGAAACGAGGCTTGAAAAGTCAAAATTTTACTATTTACTATTTTACTATTTACATTACTAAAGTCGTAAATAGAGCCAGTAAAAATGTTGAGATTTGGAGTATGTATTAATATATAGTAGCCTTGTGAATATGATTTCTGGAATATGAAAATAATGATTATTTATTTCAATAAAACACTTTGAAAAAATACCTTTTTCTTTTAATTTTAAGTGATTGTGCAGGTAAATTTCTAAGGTAAGCGCCATCTGTAATGAATTTATTTTTACACATTTTTTTAGCGTACCTAAATGTTTGTTCTATTTTCTTAGGTAGTTATAGGATTTTTGTTAAGCTTCAAAAATGAAACAAATAAACCAACTAGAATGTATTATAAGTATAAAGGCTTCGCTCATCAAGTTGATTAGTTATTTGACCCTTCGGTATATAATTTTAACTAGATATTTAAGTTAGGAGTTTCCAAATAAACTGTGAAAATGTTGATTCATAACAAAATTTTGTATCTGATTCACCGAGAAAAAGCACTTCTTTGGGCTGCATACACAACAAGTGTAAAATAGTAGTAATAATGTTCGACGGTAAATTAGGTAACAAAAAGTTACAAATAAAAGTAGGAAGTTGCTGTGTGCGTTCAAAAATTTTAAAACCCAGAGAAAAGAAATAAAGGCTGCATTATGAGCAAAACTATCTATTTTCAGTTAGTATATTGTAATAATTTACGACACTATTGGTAGTTAAAGATACAAATACATTTGCTAAATTGTACTACAGCACAGATTTACTTCCTTGATAGCATGACAACTCCTATCTATGACCCCATTTTTCTTCAAAAACTGGATATTACAGCTATTATTGAGAAACATCTAGTTATTCTATTTATGCACAGTATCGTTGCAATATCTAATATTTTTAATTTATTTTGCTGCTTCATAAATTTATTGCACAAATGACTATTCTGAAAAGCTACAATAACGTTGGATGGACTTCATTACATTCATGTACACTTCTGCAGGAAAAATCGGAATACCAGTAATCGAGAATTTTAAATTTATTGGGTGTAAATGCATGTTTTGGTGAAAATATTCACTTAGCAAAGCCATAGATCACGTATTTAGGCATATTGTTGTGATAAAAAGCAAAGACTAAAAGTTTAAACAGAAATATAAATGTATGGAGAGAAAAAAGGTTTACACATAGCCCTAACAGCCACAAATATACCAGATATTTTTAAAAATATATTTGATAAAGGTTTTGAATATATTTTTTATATTTTATCTAAATATAGATAAAACATACAATCGAAATATTTACTCCATATTTCAAATCACTGTAAGTTTGATATTTTTTGAAATATTATTTATATGAAAATCGAGATTTTTTTTACGCAATCATACAAAGCTATTTAATTTGACAGAATTAACAAAAATTATTTGTGGACAGTAACCTATGTACATATCATGGTTGTTTAAAATGTATAACATCGATAACAAGAAGTTATATGGAACTTTCCCCCGGAAAGTAAAAAAAGAACAACATACTTGGACGTGTCTAAAAGGGAAGAACTTGTTTCTTCACACTCACCATACAAGTTAATAATCGATAATGCCTCAAAAATATAATATAGTAAATGAAATAAATAATTAAAATCAAAAAATAAAAAATGAATTCTAAAGTTAGATAAAGTAGAAATATATATCGTTCTGGATTATGAATTATATTATTGCTTTTGATTTGGTGTGAATGGATGCATATAGCAGTTACCTCGCTGCAGTCATTTTAGTTCCTACGTAATATAATTACCTTTTACGTAAACGCAAATATATTGACAGAACTTACAGCGCTCAACTTAGATACTAACTAAATCATAATTTTAGATATATATTATCTAATTTAATCTTTAAACTATCATTTTAAATAGGTACTTAATATGTATGCATATTTTACTCATTTTATATTATTAGTCCTACGCACCAAATGTACAAAATCAAAAATTAAAACTTTACTTTTTTATATGAAATATATATTTACGGAAATACAAAGCAAAATATTCTTGCACGGTTAAGAAAAATATATTGAGAAATCATTTGTAATAAAATATAATTAATGCTACATAACATATATATTTGTAAAACGTATTCCTAATATATTTTCTATAATATATTTTATGCATATTATGATAATATAAGTAATATTTAAGAAAGATTTAATATTTTCTAAATATTTCTAAAACATGAAATAAGTATAGTTGGTCACTGGGGAGAATAACCACATTGGGGTTTCGGTAACGGTGTTTCCTTTAGAAATGGCGAATACAGAAATACTCATGCAAAAAAAAATACATAACAACAAAAAGGCTTCTTGAATAGACGGCTTCACTTAGAAATATATATGTATTTAACTTGTTTGATGTTATGTAGAGATAATTCTCTTTTTTAGAAAACATATGGTGATGGAATTTCAAATTTATGTTAAAATTTTTAATTGTTAGTGCCTTTTTGATATTAGTTACTTGCTCGCCAGTAGCAATAGACAATATGTCAATCAGCCTGCTGAGTTTTGGGACAATGTGATTCTCACAGATTTATTGATTACACTATTATTGTTGATTATTTATAAAATTCTTAAAGCAATTAAGTTCGCAAAGAAATTATTTATTTTATTAACTCTCTGTTTATTGTATTTTCTTGAAATATAGCCAATACTTGGTCTGTCTACAAACTGTCTTTATGTAACACAGCTTTAGGCAGTAAAAATGAGAAAGTATTAAATATATCAAATTCAAAAACAAATATCTTAGCGCTAACTGAGATTGACGAAAAATATGCTTCCTTATACAATGTTTATTTTGTATATAAATGCTATATTGTAAATAACTGTTAATGCAAGTTCTTCTTTTTTAAAACAAGTAAATGCTTCATTAATATTTGCAACAAAGGTTTGAAAAACAGCAATTTAATTTGTTGAATTCCACGAGAAAATTATTAATAAGTAGCAATTAGTATAGCAATCACTAATTTTAATTTGAAAGCCTAAAATATATTTTTTTACTTTTCTGATAACATCTGTTTAAAATGCTGTATACGCTGCAGATAGCAATAATAATTTGTGGCATATTATAATCATTTTAGATTAGAGGATTCAATCATATTTTGCGTCTTAAAAAGTTGGTTATAAAATTAGGGATAATTAAGTTATTGCTGCTGGATGTGAAGCAAAGTTATCAAGGCAAATGTAATGTCGCAAACAATTATATCCTCTAGTTTGGATTAGTGATCTTGTGGCAAGTGAATACTGAAAAATAAAAAAGAACTAAGGAAAAAGTGTACAAAGTTCCATTATTTTTAAAAAAAAATGAACAAAAATTCCTGTATATAAGTAATACTTTATATATATATATATATATAAAGTAACAATAGCCTATACCTGTAGTTTATACTGTACCAAAAATAGAAAAAGTCGCTGAACCGGAACATATGTATTTTACTTTTATTCTTGAATAAAAAAAGAATTAAGATTTAAATTTAAAAAATTTAGAATTATTTTACTGAATAGGGCTCCTACTTTTTATTTGCTATTAAGTTTAATGTATCATTGTACACGTAAATTAACAGTTAGGTTTTTCTTGCAACTGTATTATATAATAGATAATGGCGTGCTAACCTAAAAGCAAATGCCTACATATACACAAAGTTTTACCAACTAATGTGGTTTATGTATGTACACATATCATCTTTTCACTTCCCTTGTACTACATTATTCATGCTAAACTGTTTGCTTTGTTCTGTCACGAAATGAGGTTTATGGATTGAAACTAGTTCACCTTTTCATTTTAAATAGCTATTGTTTAGGAACTTTTATAATACTTATAATACATACTAATTCTAGATGTTATTACAAAATTGAGCATATTAGCTCTTTAAGGATTGTTTAGTTTGAAACATCACGAGATCTTAGAATTGGTATGTACTGTAATTTTATTTTTAGAAAGGAATAACTTTTAGCTATATTTTGCTGAAACAATGTTATTGCTTAATAATTTTAAAATGCAATATCTCTCACTTAACAATAAGTAAAAATTAACCAATCACGTACAGCGTAAATGTCTAAAGTTTTTACAAAAACCGTAATATCTTAGAAACAGTTGGAGATAGGTATAGAAAACCGTAGTCGTAATCATTTATGGAGTGTTTAGTTAAAATAACAAAATTCATGGCGACTCCTAACTAGCCGGAAGCTTAAGAAACTATTCTACTGCGTCTCCCCATATAACTATAAAAACATTCTATTTATTTATGATAAAAATATATAAATAATTTTTAAATAATTTATCTAATTTATAAGAAGCCTCCGATAATTATTTATGTGCAATTAGTTACTTTGAATTTAAAATAAAATTAGTTCTACCTTAAAACAACCTTGAATTCCTCAGAAATAGAGAATATTTGCTAATCTACCATACTACTAACAAAAATGTTCCGGCTCATAAATGTCATCTTCAGGTCTTCTACAAGCAAAAAAAAAATATATTGAAATAGAATGCAGTGATAACATAATTATTACTATTAATATAACAGTTTTTAAAATTTGAAAATTGTAATTAAATGTTAAAATATTTAAGTAGATATATGGTATGAATTATAATAAGTGATAATAATTAATAAGGTTGATGATTAATACTTAAAAAAAACGTCATGGTACCACATCTAAATATTAAAATGTAAAAAGTCGAAAATGGACATTCAAAAAAACACACGGTAGAACAAAAGAGACAAACAAAAACAAAACAATAGGTTGAGATTAAAATTAACTGTGAGACAGTTTTGAGATGTGGTATTCTTTCACACAGGCGCAATACACATATAGGTTTTTAAAATCTATTCTTTTTATTTCTGAAATATTTTTCACATTCTTTTGGACCGCTTTGTTATATTGCGATGCCTTCCTTAGTTTTGATCCCATATCTGTGTAAACCGTCTCAATTTTAATTTCTTTTGTTTTTGTTTGTCTCTTTTGTTCTATGTTATTGATTTGTAGAAGACCTGAAGATGGCATTTGTGAGCCGAAACATGTTGTCTTAAGCGTATTTAAAAAAAATGGTGAATGTAAGGACGTTTTTTTCTTCCCTTACTCTTCTTTTTATACATTATTACATACCACATTCAACGTACAATAAATTGAAAACTTGAACTGCAGTTTAAATACCTTACGCCGTGCGCTTCAACTCCTTGTGCACTGTGTGACTTGCACTTGGAAATATTTAATATTTTTCGATCTAGGAGAGGCACCACTTTTTTGTAGATTATAGAATAAAGATAAAAATGATATTTCCTTAAATGAATTCAAGTTGGGGAAAGTACCCAAACACTCATTAAAAATTAATTTGTTATTATTTTTTATTAGTTTACAACAAGATTTTTTCGAAATACAATCTTTAAGCTAACGGAACAAAGTGTAAAATATAAATAAAAACAACATCAATCGGACCAGTAGAAGCGAGAGAGAGAGATAATAAATTTCAAGTATAAAAGGATCGGAAAAAAAATAACAAATTAAATATTAAAAAAAAAAATAGCAAAATCTGAATACCTACATATCAACTGAATTTATTCGAATATGCAGAAAACATTTTTTTATCTCCTTTAAAGAATTCGGGCGTGCGGTTTGTAAAAGAATGATCCATGTGCTTCATCAAGATTCTTTTCTGGCGTGAGATATGCATTGCTAACTAACCAATGTTAACTATTTAGTTCGAATCTTGCATATTGTCTTGTGGTATATTTAAAGTATTGCATTTCTCTTCATAATATATTGAAAATTAAGATTTTCGTACCTAGAAGTTAATTTAGGAATAACAATCCACCTGGAGCTTCCCTTATTAAATTCGTCTAACAGGGTCAACTGAAAATAAACTCTGATACGTGCAAAGTTCCTTCATCGAAAACTTTCTGCTGCTGATATATCTGCATAATATGCATACGATTTGAATAGTTTAGTATTTATAGATAATAAATTCTATTTCACTAATTGTAAGCCATTATTTCAATAATATGAAATACAAATTGTATCGACATTTGCACTTCAAACGGAATAAAATAACAATGCATTTTATTTTCAACAAAGCTATTCCAACTGAGCGCAGCACTCGTAGCTCTTCGAAAGCTACGATTGTCCCTACTTGTTAGCGCTTCGACATTTTAAATAAGGTGAATCGATTCATGCGTGTGTGCCGTCTTGCGACGTCTTCACGTTTGTTTCTTTATCCTCCGGCGAACATTCTTCAACGCGTTTTGTTCAGGCAATTCAATTGGTCCTTAGCTGGCCATCATTCCCATATTTGCCTATCTTTCTATTTAATAAACGCGGCATTCATACATTAAACCGACTGGTAGGCGCTCTAATTGTATTTAAATGCACTGTTAGCCCGCATGTGTCGGCCGGAATACACGGAGCACCTGAGTGGTCGAGCGGCGGAGCGGCATTGAATTGCACCCGCGGGAAATCAACCGATCGAAAACGGGTAACATCGAGTAACAATCTAACGGACGATAGCTCAATTAAACAAACGATCTCTGATGCTTAGAAAAAAAATACCCCAGCTTCGTCTAGCACCTTCGTTCCCCCATTTTTTTGTAAAATACCTCGATTAATATTTGCATTATTAAAATTTCGACTGTTGGAATACACATAACAGTAGCTATTGTAGTGCTGTGAATGCAATTATTTGTATCCGTTTTCTTTTGAAAAAGAATATATGCGCTTCGTAAGTGTATTTGAACGAAATGAAATTGCAAAATTACTAATAATGACCTAATAATGAGTACTATCACAACTCCTTGATGACTATATTTGATAGGAATTTTCTTAGAAAATGTACTTCTCCTTATTTTTTTTTTTTTTTGCAAGTTAGATCGGTATATTAATTACTATCTACTTTTAAAGTTTCATTTTAGATGGAGAGAATATTTGTACATATTAAGTTTATGATTATTCGTGGATTTTACGTACATATATAATAAAAAGATACTCAAAAGGTATGAAATAGAATATATTTAGTTTTGTTAAAGTTTAATGATACACACTAAAAAAAATTAGGTAAGAGCCATTCTTGCGTCCTCTCTACTAGAGGGCGCAAGAATGGCGGTTGGCGTTGTTTTCTTTGAACTTCAAACGCCCTTCTATAAAGTAATGTGGGATTCGCTGATCAGCAATCGTAACATACAATAGACAAAGAAGCAGATAAAATTTAAAATAAATACCGTATTATCTTAATTATGCGAGACTTTAAACAAAATAGATTGTCATTTCCTGTGGAGATGACGCTGCTACAGCAAATGCAACAGTACTTATCAACAACGTATTAATAAAATGAATTTAACTACTTTATATTATACCAAATGGAATTTCGAATTCTTACAATTTATATTTTCTTTATCTATCCTATCTTCACTTTTTAGCAGCTATACTTTCATCAGAGCAGATCGTTAGCTTCTGCAGTGCATATACTTCATCGTCTAATAACTTTATTTCTTCCTTTAGGGGATTTACTACTTTTTAAAAAGGCAATGATCACATCATCGTTGCCATTCCTTTTTGCCAGACATAAACACATTAATAATTTAATAAAGGTAAAATTGGTTCTCATAGCAAGAAACCAAAAAAAAAAGAAATAAAAGAAACGCCATAACAAAACATACATTAAAAAACTAATTTGTTTGACAATATCAAAATTTACTAAACATTACATACATTATATATTAATTTTACTAAACAGTAGAATTGAATATGGGCAAACAAGTATTTACTTACCCGAATCAAAATATTCGTTCATTTGACCTAAGTTTATCTGAAATAATCAAGTGTCTTGTCCTAAATAAATCGTTTTTTCAGTATACAGCATAAAAACTAAAATACTTTTGCTTACAATGTTTTCCCTGTAAAACTATAATTTTTTTCTATGTAATTACATACACCGAAAATATACAGGTGAGTTTTTTATCTTGAGACAACGGAATATCTCTATAACACTGCATTACATCAAAAAAAGATCTTAATAAGATTTGTTATAATGTAGGGGGGCTTACTGAATCGTGCCGAACTCGATCCCCCACCTCACTCCCCAGAGTGGGAGGGGGGACAACTTTGAAATCTGAAATGGGAACCCCGTTTTGTATTGCAGTTTCGGATTCTACGCTATCAAGTATGTAGTTTTGTTTGAAACTTTTTTTTTGATTCGTAACAGATTGCGCTGTAATCGTAAAAAAAACATGATTGTGAACATCTAGAAAAAATGCACAAAAAAGAGAAGCAAGCAAACATGATTTTGTGTTTTTTTTTTTATTTTAACATTAAATAACATTTCAAAAGCCATTCAACAACGAAGAACTTTACTTTATCATACCCATTTCAGAAAATGTGTTCGAAAATGTGGCCTTCCACTTCGATACATTTATTTATTCGCAATTGGAATGATTGCATACAACCGAGAAGTGTTTCCCACGTAATCCTTGAACAAGCGTTGGTGATTCGCTCAATCATGTTTTCCCTCGTGGTTGGCACTTCTGTATGCCCCACAAAAAGAAGTCAGGGGAAGTAAAATCTGGCGATCTTGCATGGCAACACATTGGACCACCTCTTCCGATCTATCGACGATTGTAGGCTCGATCTAATACTTCTCGTGCTATTCTTGAATAATGTGCTGGACAACCGTCATGTTGTACGTTCAAGGAAAGGTCTTCAAGTAACACTGGAAGGTCGTTCTGCAGGATGTTTCGATATTTTTCACCATTCAAGTTTCCATCGATGAAATATGGACCAATAAATTTATTGCCAATTATTCCACACTAAACATTTACGTTCCAAGGATGTTGATGTTCAACTTGGTGCAACCAATGGGAAAATGTTAGTTTATGTTAAAATAAAAAAAAATACAAAATCATGCTTGCCAAGAAAAATGCAAGAAAGCTACTTATTTAATTAGCAGAACAATTCTTCTCAGAGTTAAGTTAGATTTATATACGTGCATAGTTGTTTTATAACCATAGGTTTATACCGGTATTGATAGATTTACATTACATTAATACAATACATTAATAAAGTAAAATAGGACTATAAATACCCGTATAAGTCGCTGGTAATAACATGTACAATGTATATGTTTCTCGCAGTACAATTTGTTACATAAGAAAGTATTCCCGGATTGTGTTGTTTACGCTCCGCAAAGAAGAAACGTACTACTGCTACGATTAACCTTAACCTTCCCAAGGGAGAATGGCATCTTTCATCCTTTCTTACGTTACCTAAAAGCTAAAACATGTACCCATACAAAGTGCGTGCCTTATATTGCAGAATAACGAAAATTCCTTCGTCCTCTAAATGCGGTATATGGAAAGCCTACACACATTTTGAATAAATAAATTACAAAATGTCTTTTTTATGATGAAAGCAAAGCGAAGGATACATGTCGAACAAAGATCTGAAATATAAATCACAATGTCTATATAGAAATCTTACTGAAGTGATTCCATGTTATAGATAAGCTTTCGGTTGATAATCATGATATACCTGGTGTTCAATTTATTATTCGTTCTGCTTTTGAGATTGTTTCTAAGGAACTGATTGCCATAAAAGGGAGTACACAACGCCTGTTTGCTTTTGGTATTATGAAGCTCTCCTGTGCAATAATATTTCAAGAAATAATATTCAGAAGTGTTTATTACTTTTATATAGGACTTCGTCAAACTTATTATTTCCGTTGTGTATTTTAATAAATTATTACTTTAAGAGGTTCGCATATTTCATTGCATCTTTCAATTAGATTAGTAGTTGTGCTTTTAGTGTTAGGAACAAAATACTTTATACCAAAAACAACCAGAGCAATAGCTAACTTGCTAGCATGATTAATAATTAGGCTTATTTCTATTTTATATGATATCCAAGTAAGGCACTTTTATAAGAACTTCACATTTTTGTGAGACACGTAATGAATTATATGGTACATGAAGTCCAAATATGGTCATCTACTTACACACGAACCCTGATATTCCCATGACCAAATCTCGTTTGGTTAACGCATTGACGCAAGCAATTGAATTATTTTCGAACGAGCCTATTAGGAAATATAGATTAAAGAACCGTGTTAAAGATATATGTTGAAAACCAAAGAATTTTTTCTTTCGTAACAATAACCATTATATTTTTATTTAAGGAAAACTATTACAATATTACCTATAAAAGAAATGTTCAGATAGGCTAGAATAACGTTTATTTTTAAAAAGAATAGGATTTAGATATTTTATTTAAGTTTTAGAGTTAAGATATAAAAAATAGAGATTAATTGAAAAATGCTTTTTTAGGTTTCAAGTTACCAGAATTCAGTTATTTTTAAGAAGGTATGAAAGAGAAACTGTTCAAATAATATTAACGTTTATTAGAATATTTATTTACCAATTTAAATAATAAAATTAAGTAACAACTTTTGTCATTTTTCTTTCACCTCACGTTGATGAAGTGAGTGATTTATTGAGTTCTTTAATACGAAAATACATTCTAGATCTGAAAACATTTTTTTGTTTTCTCATAGCAAAGTATGCGCGTACTTTTATATTTTACATTCTTTTACATAATTTTGCTGTCAAACCAAATACTGCACTGCGCATTATTCAAGTGCTTTTTTTTTCACAATAAAAATATTCACAAAAACTTCACACATAAACTTCACACATCAACGATAATCATAGCTAAAATGTATCTAAAGTGAGGTTAGTTGAAAATATGTATTCACTTGCTTACGCCACCGCACCATACCTAATATCTTATCTTCTAGTGATTGTATCGTGACACTATACAGTGATACTGTAACGGTTTTTTGCCAATAACGTCTCAATTGCGTAGTTGCTATTGAAATTTCGTCTTAGCAGTGTATATGTCTATCGTACTCTCTTGGGAAAGATTTGTCTGTTAAGAATAAATCTCACGTACGATATAAATGCCCGATCAGGTCGATCATCCACCACTAAAGCTGAAATTCGTGATGATTTTAACTTATTTTCTTTGCAAAAAAAAGGAGAAAGCATTTGATACAACTATATCTGCTATAAATGAAACTTCTGCTTAAATTTCTTCGTTGCCTAATTTCTTTTACTACCAGTCTTGCGAATTCTGCCCACTATGAATGTTAGCGGTATTTCAAAGTGTTATCAAAGATATCCTGTGATATTAAGTAATAAAGTGCATATCCATGCACTTTAGAATTAGATCTTCCAGCACTATTATCTCTAATATATTGTACGATTTAGAATATTGTGTACCATCAGTATTACTCATAATGTCCGGTCGGTACCTGTATATTCGGGTCTGACCGGTCTTATTCTATCGCTTCTAGTTTATCGGGCAGGCGCGCCTTGTGTCTTTCAACCTACAAACTTATTCTAACCTATAAAATTTAAGTACATGTATCAATGGTTGTTTATGATTTATTATTTGGTTCTTATGCCTTGTATATGTACTGTGCTATAACTATTTGATTCTTTACAATTTACTTTTTTTGAAAGATAAATTAACTGACATGACCATTAGATATGCATATTTGTTTATTACTATTATATTTTTTTTACAAGGTTATTATAGTCAACAATAGTATTTCCCAAGAGTTTGTTTTTATAACCATAAACCATGAAAGTAATACCTAGAAATAATCTTTTCTGGAATTACACAATAGATCAATCCAGCGGCCTGTCAAACGAAATTCAATACGGCTGCTGAGGGCAAACATTGTGCATGATTTCACAAGCATTCGGATAATAAAGTAGATTGTAAACAGTTAATAGTGTAAATTCTGTGGATAGACTAGTCAAGCTAGTGATTTTTGGAAGCCTTTGTAAATTCTATTTCCGCTATTGCGAAACGTTTTACGTAGTAGTTTGCAATACTTATGGAAATGCCTATAACCTGCATTATTGTTGAATGTGGAAGCCGATCCAATCGCGATAAAGTCATTTTTATTCCATTCCTGCGATTACCAATCATAAGTTTTTAATAAATAAGAACATACATATCTAAAAAACATAGGGATATGGGGCTATCAGCTACAAAAGACGAAAAGATCTAACTGAATCTAAAGTGAAGTACCAGGGAGTATATAGCAAGGATTGTATAACAGGTAGGTCCTACATTAATATATTCAATTTGTATTAGATGGCAATGGTATTTATATTATTTTAAGGTAAACCTGCTCCTCTAGAAGATGAAAGCCATCCTGATTGGGTTCCCTCTCAGTGTATGGGGCACAGTTCTCCAAAAATTGTCAAATCTCGAGAAGATTTCAAAAGAAAAGAAAGGTTGGATAAAAGAAGAAAGTTAGAGATATCTCATATAGTCCAAAACACAATAAAACAAAAAAAATCTTCAAAAAATATTTCTACTGTCACAACTTTTTCGACATAAATGCATAAATGACTGACGATCGACTAGACGCGGTTTGTTTATAGTTGAACAGATTATCGAAACGTGTGAATTTTAATTACACAGGCATAAAATAGTTTAAAATCGCGCATATAATCCTCTTCTATACTTTTCTTTTGTAAGTTTATGCGAGGATGGCCAATATGTCAATGAACGACACAACAATAATTTTATTCTATTCTACATTTTCCTCTGATATTTTCTGGTGTCGGTTTTTTTTTTATAGTTGGTTATCATTTACTGTTTTCAAATTTGTTTCATCTGTTTCCCTGCATTAATTGATTAATATGGTAAGACATGACATGAAAACCATATTTGGTGTTGGTGTTCTGAAAAACGAAATATTAAAGATAAAATAAACATATTAAAAAATGCATGTATTTCCAATGTGATCGTGTAATGAGCATATTAAATATTTAATACATTATGTACTTAATATTACTGTGTTTAAAAAACTGCAGGTAATTGATATCAAACCAATTTGCACCTTTCAAATTAAGTATCCTGCCCAATAAGTGAAAAAGTTTGTTTAATTTCTAATAGTTATTCTTTAGATATAATCCCAAACAATTTCTAATCCTTGAAAGAAAAACAATCTAATCTTTTCGAAATACACGACGCAAACTGCATAACATCTCACTACTACACTTAAATTTTATTGGTTAGAATATGTTTATAAGCAGAAAATGGGTTGGTACCAATTGAATAAATTCTGAAAACATTAGATAAAGTTGGATACCATGTCTACTGTCATCCTTTACAATAAAACTTTTATAATATATACTTCCGAGCAGAAGGATTTAATATTTTTCGCACTTTATGCCAATTTTCGAAGTCATTTACTTCCTATTCTTCAATGGCTTTCGCTGTAATAGGAAGTGGTTATTATTGGCACTCGAATTTTCGACCAAATCGGATGGATATATTAAATTCGGGAAAATTTAATTTTACTTTGCGCGGCGTCATTAGAATACACACAAAAAAAAAGCGAAAAATCATTGTGTAACTCAATAATAAAGCTTTGAGTCGGCGTGTTCTAGAAAAGATGTGAAAAGCTTTTCGAGCGTAGAGCAGCGGAGGCAGCAGAATAAGTGTCTATAGATAGCGCGATCCTCATTACCGGCTTCCACGGATCCGCAAACGTGCTTTATTATTTGCGCACATCAGTGATTCAGCAGAAACTCTGAACGTCTTAAAATACGGTCGATTTATATACGTGAGTGGATCCACGTACAAACTACGTATAAAATATTAAACCACCGCAGCTGCCGAAGGATCCTTTAATATATGTATAAAGACTGCCTACAAAATTATAAATAAAGATCATGTAGTTACGTGCAAAATGAAAATATTTAGGATCATAGTGCTGTTTTACCATAATAGTATGCTCTTCTAATTTTCTGCTAAAGTGGAAATAATTCACACATCAGAAGCAATGTAAAAAATAAAGTAAAATGTGTTTCATATACTAAAACTTATCGGCTAGTAGTGATATCTTTTATTGTTTAACTATCACGGAAAAAAAATTGTTGTCAAAAAACCAA
This sequence comes from Protaetia brevitarsis, assembly GCA_004143645.1. Classification (NCBI taxonomy): domain Eukaryota; kingdom Metazoa; phylum Arthropoda; class Insecta; order Coleoptera; family Scarabaeidae; genus Protaetia; species Protaetia brevitarsis. The sequence continues at coordinate 102,765 of RXPK01004122.1, read as the reverse complement.
CAATTGTAGAACTGTTAACTACAATTTGTCGTGGAATACGACTGGCTACAACTTATCTAAATTTCTATCACACGATTGTAGTTAACGGATTGTATTTCTATTAAATACAATATTGTAAAAGTTACTGAAAAATCTATTCCAAGTTTTGACACAATAGTGTGTAAATTTTAGTTACAGATATTGTACGAAAAATCACCTTATTAGGAAGTAAAATTTAATATAAATTTTCTTACTATTTACTACATTTTCTGTGAAAACATACAACAGTATTGTTATTGTTTCAGATAACAATCTTGTAGTAAAAAGTACTAGGTACTTTAGAGATTAGAAGAGTACTTTAACCGGAATATCGAGCATTTTGACTGCTACCACATAGTTAATATCCATGGATATTTAGATTAGAGGATGAAGTTAATCGTTTCGTAAATTGATAAAACTGATTTGTTGTTTGCAGAAAAGAGTTGAAGTTGAGTTAAATTGATTTCTTAAATTTAAAAACCTATTTTATTCATATCACATTCTATTTTCTAAACTTAAGCATTTTAATAGTTTGAATTAAATAAAACATCTTTCATTCATTGTGTGGAACGACAATTTATTTATTTTTGGCAACGATTTTCTTAGATACTAAAGTGATACTATTTAACTGGTGAAATAACAATTAGTTTCATAATTTAGCTTATAATTTTGCAAGAAGTATAACACACAATAATTAAACATACCTATAAATGATTTGGATATATCCATTTTACTGCAATACATACACACAAAAAACGTTAAAACAGGAACCTCTAATCAACAAAGCAACAAGATGATACATAAATCAAATTATGGCGGCTGGTTTCCTTCTACACAGGCAAATTTTGGTTTGGCCTTGAAATAACTTGTGCAATTTCTTTAAAATTTGAATATAGAATTCTTATTGGCTACTATCTGAAACTGTGTTTAAATGACACTTGGTGGCACGTTTAGGGATTTATTGGAATTATTCTACATTAAGGGATGTATTTAATATAAAATATATTTCAAGAATTTTTTTTGCTATAAGCATTTATTTCTACCAGTGGCATGGTAATATGTCTATTAGCTTCTAAATAAATGCATACAAATAAATTGGCAGCCTACTGATTTGTCAATGGGAGACAATGGCGGCATTCTGAGTAAGAATATGATACATATCAGTAAGCGTTTCCACTAAAAATAGTGACAGCCGTTCCTTAATATGTTACTAATGTAGTGTTAACGCTTTTGAGACGAATTGTCAACAGTTCCTAAACCGCTTGGGAACTATTACGTATCCTGAACGCCGCCATGTCTGTGTAAGAATGCCGTTACATATATTGTCGATATGTGTGCCTACTTATGCCATGCTATAATATTAAACTTTCAATTTGTCTTACCTTTAAACACATCCAGTAGTTTTTCCAGATTCCACTGTTGCACTTTGATTACAACAAACTCCTACATCGCTCCGAAATTAGATATATCTAATAGGTGCATAAACCACGTCAACAGCTCAAAATGTCACAGTTGTGTGAAATTATACAACAAAAGTTTAATCACAATTTTAAAATATTATTTGCCAAAACAACATGTAATAATTAACAAAAATCTGTGATAAGGTTACATATTTATGCTAATTACTGCCATAATATTTTCTCTACAATATTGTTGTATATTTTTCCAAGAGATTTTTTTCCGTGTAGTCAAGTGTTAAGCTAGACGCCCACTGACCCGCGCAGTACAGGATTTCTATTGTAAAAAATTGTAAAACAAAATTTCTTTAAAATAGCACGTTTGTGTTACGAAACAATTGAGCGAAACTTTTGCATTGGTGTGATTATTGAGATTCGCTGCCGTGCCGCCGGCGAAACCGCAGCGAACCAATAAACAAGATGGTATATAGGCCCGTCTTAAACCGCGACGCACGGAATCCGTAAAGGTCTGATTTCGCTGGTGCGTCTGCCCACTGCGTTTGCGACTGCGATTGCAATTGCATGACTGCTTTTATGTATTTTATATACGAATATTTGGCTGCAATCCGCAAACGCAATCGCCAGACGTACCACCGAATTCAGAGCGAAATCGCAAAGAAATTTGTGGCGAAATCCGTAGAGAACCTCACATCAAAGCGAATGTAATCCCACCATATGCGTCATATTCTCAGTAGATATCGAAAAGGTTGCATGCTATTGCTGAACACGAAAAACAAACAATACTTACCTACCATACACAAAAAATGTATAGGTACATCATCAGATGAAGAAGAAGCACTTGTGTTGCTTGCACTGGAAGAAGACAATTAAGGTAAAATTATTATTATTATTTAAAAATAAATGTGTTGATCATATTGTGGATCTAACCTTGGAAGAAAATAAAATGGATTCACGATATTAATCAAGAAAGAAGACAATATGGGGAATTTCATACATTAATGCCACAACTGTACGAAAGACGAGAAACGATGTTATGTTTATTTTAGAATGTTGTGTTGAACCTGAATGAGTTCCGTATTCAGCGTTTGAGAATTACCTGACTGTGTTTCTTGTAAATTTTGGGTACAATCCGTTTGTTCTGATTCGGAAGTTTCAAACATTTCTACGCTTTCAGGGGGGTCCATATTTGTCATTGCTGTGGATTCTTGTGAATAGACACCGCTGACATGATTGATATAGTTTAGCAAAATTTAAAATTTGAATGCTTCCATGTGATCTGCCCATATCAATTTTTTGTATTAATTGCCGCTTGCCCGTTTTAGTCTTGTTGGTTCTAATGTACTTGGCATAAGTATCTCTCAGATTTCTACAATTTTTTTTAATCTCTTTCCCTAAGAAAAAATCTTTTTAGGTATCTGGCTATCGGATATACTTTTATACAATTGGCCATTCACAGTCACAACACGTTTTGAAAATACTTTAAAAAGTCACATTATACAATAAGAAAGGCAATATTATTGTAAGGAGAAATAGTAGTTATTAATAATTTATCCACACTGTTGTTGTATGTATCAGTATTACGTGTATTCTTGAAACGCCAGAAGATTCACTGCTCAAAATATCAAATTCATTGTTCTGTTAGAAGCGAACAATGATAAAATACTTGTGTGTTTGCTATATACACACCTGTTCTTTTGCAAAACATCAGACCTGTATAGATCAATAGCAGATTTTGCTATTTCAACAATCCAATCTAAGATTTTTTGTTGTGTTAATTGATACGGTAACTTATTACTTATAAGAAAAATGTTTTATTTGAATCTGTTCAATTTCTTTAACGATTTTAGGAAACATGCTCTTTTGAAAACTTTTAACTAACTTCATATTTACTTCTCGTTAGTCAACTTTTGGTTTTAATTATTCTCGCGGTCTTAAAGGCTTCATATTTTGCCACATTAGAGAGGTAGATTTGCCGATCCTCCTTTAAAAACTATGTACTTGTTTAGGAAAACCGTTTTAATTTAAGAAATTATATTTTTCATGCACTGCAAATATTGAGAAACTTAGTTGTAGCAGTTAGTGCTGGCGAATATGCTCACTTAATAATAGAGTAGAATAAAAGAATTTATAACATATTTGTAATTCCCAGTTTATTTATATACGAATTACATTTATTATAAAACAATACATCTTTTTGCACGATGTTGATTTATACTTAATTAGCAACCTTGTATCAGAATTAGAATATAAAATGATGTGGGATAAATAAATTTCGACAAGATTTTTTTTAAAGTTTTTCGGTAATTTTACAAAGTTTTAATAAGATACGAATCATTTGATCATTAAAGCTTTCAACATCATATATTAAACTAATTTATGTCAGTAGCATATTTTTTAGTAAATATGTTCAAAAAGCTGTCAAAAGGGATACATATATCCTTTTTGCTCTAACAATTGTTTTACTTTCAGTCAACTTCCCTTCGAAAAATAAAATTAGTTAAATTTTATACGTTTACTTCAATATATTCAATTCAAAATTAAGATTTGTCGGCCCAAAAAACATTGTGTATCACATGGTCAGAAACCCTTTTGTGAGTATTCGTACTCCTATTCGCAAAACTGTAGTTTCTCGCCTAGTGATACAAATAACTATTTTTAAATGTTGCCCTTGACAAGTACTACTTGTAATTCGGAGTTTCATTTTCTCATTTTAGTATCTGTGCTTTCCAAATGATAACTGCTGTTTTATGTAATGGAAACGGACAATCATACATTAATTACAACGGAATTATGTTTTAAATATTTATTTTTAACTTGTAATATACAGGGTGATTCAGAAAGATGTGTCAATATTTTAGGTACTGCTGTGGTCTGGCACCCCGGTTTTCGTAAATTCAGTTTTTTTTTCTTGTTCATTCCAATTAGTCTTTATCAATGTTGCGCAAGAGTTTCCACAATTTCAATTGTGTATTTTATTTTATATAAGATTTTGTTAATTGAATTGATTTGTTTAATTCATATTAATTTCATTCAGTTGTACATATTGCGTTCGCTTGTATTGTTTATGTCGTTATGTTTTGCGATTTCGTCCGTTGGCGGAAGAACTTTGTGCGTTGCAGCGCACGCAGCTGTAGGATTTTTATATGTATGCGATTGTTTTACCCTGATGAGGCCAGTTCTTTGACAAGATGCCGGTGTAAGTACATGTAAATTTATTTTGTTAGCTGCCATTTTGGTATTTCATTTTATTTAAAGATTTGTTTCGCTTAATTTTGAAATTATTTCATCCATCAAAGAACTCTTTATATAATAATTGGTATTATATTATTGTGTACACAAATTAGATATAAGATCTTTTATTATTTCGTGCAGGAAGATATATTTTAAGTTTAAACAGTTAATTTTTCGTTTTTTTTTTAATTTTGCTCTTTTGTAATTTTACTTAATCACCTCGGGATGGGTGAATAGAGGCTTTGTGCTTGTAATTAAGTTTTTCTATTATTAATTTACTTGAATTCTCCACGATTAATTTAGTTTGGTTAATTTTGAAACCACGTGGATTTTTGTGTAAAAAAGGATTATCTTCCTGAACTGTTTTGTCTTTTGTTTGTTAAAGGATTTACATTGTCCTTTTGTAAATTAGAGTCTAATGCAGTTTTTGATTTCGGCCAGAGCCCTAAGCTCATGTTTTTTTTTTTTCTGCAATTTGTAACTAAATGTTTTTTTTTAATAAAATTTCTGATTGTTAACGTCATTCAAATTTCTGTTCTTTTATTTTTGTTTAAACCTTTTCAATTTTTGGAGTAATTGAAAAAAGTCAGATTTCTTTCACCCACAATTTACTTTTCGTTTAAGTTTTAATTTGTGAGGGTATCCTTGAGTTTAACTGTTCTTTTGCGCCCTTTATTATTTTTATCCGCTGAGCTAGTTAATTAAATTATTTTTACTTTTCATTTCGCATTTTCTTTTGTACCTTCAGTACACAGCAGTACGTATTCAGGGACCCAAAATAAACATAAAAGTTCCTATACACATGGGTCCTATTGTCAACCGTTACAGAAATACAGATGTAAGCAATATTAAATGATTTTTTTTTTAATAAATTCTTTATAATACACCAGTCAAGAAGGAAATAAATATAATGACTGACAGCTAGGGCTGCAAATAAGGCAGTCTCGAACCTTGTAACTAGGTGAAAACTAGTTAGAGACTGCAAACAATCCCTCAATGCACTGGCACGAGACTACACGGTGTCTCTGATTTGGGTGCCGGGACATGAGGATATAAAGGTCAATGTAATAGCGACGAACTAGCCAAGGAAGGCTCTAAAAGGCACTTCATAGGTCCAGACCCCATATGTGGGATTACTAAAGACTCAGCAAAAAGGGAGATCTGGACCTGGTTAGATAATGAAAGTACAAAGAAATGGAGGTCAACTGAAGGTCAACTCCATACTAAAGCGTTAATAGGGGCTGGGGATGCTAGATTCTCTGATAACCTACTCAGATGCAGCTAGAAAGAAGCTAAAACCATTACTGGGTTGGTAACTGGAAAAGTATTTATACCACATAGGTCGAGTAAGCGAACCGTGGTGCAGAAGATGCGAACTACACGAGTTTGTAATTGCACATATGAGGAATGGAAGATACTCAGGCAGAAATATTTCGGGAAAGATCTATTGGAGCCCTCGAGGGTCCTCAAGTTTCCACTGGGCAAGATACTGGGCTTTACAGAGAACACCAAGCTGCCCGAGTGGAAGTAAGAGATTTAATAGGGACGGTACCATGAACACCTGGTTCAAGTGCCTGGGCTATAGATGCTCACCCTAATCAAATGTGTGAATGAATGAATGAACACACTAGTTACTTTTTATAGTGTCAAAAAATACCAAAATTTACTTCTAAACATGAGTCAGCTCTCTGATGACTAGTTAGTCTGGTCGCTCTTTTAATACTTGCCGGCCTGTTTCTTATAACTGCTGCCGCATTCGTTATACAGTCTTGTAATGCATTTCTAGTGTCTACTTTAGTTTTTCGTATACTAAAGATTTAAACCACCCTCAAAGACAATAATCCAGAGGATTAATGTCTGGAGATCAAGCTGGCAAATTATGCGGATCACCTCGACCAATTTGCTAGTTTGGAGAGAGGTGTTGTTCAAAAAATTTCTTACTTATAGACTGTAGTGTGTAGCGGCTCTATCATGTTGTAAGTACATGTCCTGTCGTACATTAAATGGAACATCTACTAATAGGTCTTCCAAATAATTTTGTACAAAATTTAAGTATTCTTGATGAACAGACCGATTAATTGACGATTTGGCTTACCACACCACCCATGATTGTTAAATCGGCGTTGAAAATTACGTTCTGTGGGCGCATTTCTTATCGGACCATCGGTGTTCATTGTGAAGATTATTAATCCAATCACGGGTGAAGCTATGCTGCGTCAGTGAATAAAACATATTTATACAGTCTTTGATTTTTCATTTATCCAATTACAAAATTGTATCCTTAACGCAAAATCACCATCTTGCAAATGTTGAACTCATTGTAAAAGAAAATCAAAGCTTTCAGGATGAACATTAATACACGTTCATATGTCAAGCTGTTGGCATTAAACGTGATGGTAACCTTAGGGTTTAATTCTGAACTTAGTGTTTCGCCTCTAAATTAAAACTTATATGAAGAGACGTATGTACAATATAGCAATTTTTTTGCGGAAATATACAATGCGAGCATCCAGAAAACTTGTCCTTAACAGCGCAGCATCTTCATTTAAAAAAAAAAAAACTTGTGTTTCCAAATAATAATGCTATTACTTGTCATATCGTTTTACAATTATTAATCCTTATGATTACAAAAAAGAAATGAAAAACCAAAATTTCGTTATAAATACTCACGTAACTAATAAAGTGTTTATTCAAAATAAAGATGCAGTAAGAAAACGTCATATTAGCTGCAACGTCAATGTTATTCTTGTTTCAAGTGCACATACATTATAAGATACCGCAGTATTTCTCTTACAATGCCAATAAAACAAAAGCATTGAATGTTGCAAACTTGCAGAATTTTATGCAGGACCTTTATGTTCTGAACAGGAATTCTTTTCGACCACGTACACCGGGCGCATTTTCCCCGAGATAAAATGAATACGAATCGTTTATTTTATAACTCAATACTAGTTTTATCATCTCGGATCGTTAAATGTAATGGGCTACTGATTCCACATTTCGATGAAATATCGACGGCGTGTGTAAATGCGACAGTGTCATTTATTTCGACGGATACTGGTACACTCCGCTAACATAAATTTATGTTTTCATTTTTATGATAATGTAGAGGTACTTCAAAACGACACGAAGAAGTATATAAACATCGAACAACAATACTGTATTTCATAGGATTTTATGAGTGAGTATTAGAGTTTATATCAGTCAATGAACGAAACACCCATCTGCTATCAATCCTTAGATTATATATGTATTACATGGATACTGCCATCCACATGTCGGTACATATGAAGCCAGCAAGTACAATTGACATTTTTTCTGTCTCCCTTTCTTGATTGGGAAATTACCTGTAACCTCTTGTTTGTTTTGTATCCTGGTACAGAGCATGTTACGTACTTAATAGTAGTGGATTTCTAATTTCGTAATTCAATTTTCTATCAAGCGTCATCTTAGTTTATCAGATCTTGATGAGAAAGTAATCGTTATTTCTAAATTCGTGGTTGGTAAAATTGAATGATTGACAAGACTACATGAAAAACAAGGGTGTCTTGTGGTTTGTACTTTTACGTGCATCGTAAGAAAAATATTTTTTTGGTAATTTATTTTTCTTGCTAATGCTTACCAATGCTTCCTATTCTTTTAACATTGGTAATTTTAATTAACCTCCCATCCTCAACAAAATGTTTATCCGTAAAGTGCAACAAAATCGTAGTACCTTAAAGAAATTAGATTTTAGAATGTATTCCATCAGCTAGCCTTGCCATAATTATCCCCTTCTTTGCGATTTGAGGTGCCCACCGGATAAGAATCTGTATTTTTCAATAAAACTTATCGCCTCTCAATTTAGCTGGACGTCAAACATCGGTGATTACCCAGATAGCAAAATAATATTCTTAGATTATCCTAAGAACATTCTTAAAGAATATTTCAATGTTCCTATGATGATGATTCCTAGATGAATCAAAAAAATACTCACAAAATATGTTTATAACATCCATATTTAAAGACTATTCCTTGAAGTATTGGAATATGTATTAATTTTAAAAATAATTCACATATATTACATAATAATAAATAAATAAATAAATTCACATAGAAGATAATTTACAAATTTATAATGGGAAAAAGCAGGATACTTTATTATTATATTATATTGTTATCCCCTTACCCTGCATTAATTAGTAATGCAATATATAATGATAGTTATTATTTAATGTAAGATTATGGGAAGTATTATACGAAACGCCGGCGAGTGGAAGGTTCAGGACGCGGTTTTAGCCCGGAATCCTAACAGATAGTATGGACAACTACTGCAAAATCTACGTGTTAGTTTAAACCTATTGTTTAGTTCATTGCTTTTGCCTCTGTAAATGTGTCTGTACATTGTACAAGTAGTAAAATGAATTACTGGCGTACATATTCTTGGCAAGTGAATCAGTTCATCTCAGTTCATTGATGTAATAAAGTGATGACGCTTCATAACGGTTGGAATAAAATCAAACCAAGTACCAAATAAATGCACATTCACAAATCAGGTGGACGTTGCAGACCTGTGGTATAAAAACGTGTGGTTTTGTCACAATCTTTGGTTTGTCATAAAACATGATAAAGTTTAAACTTTCAGAAATCCTCCTGGGACATAGGTATCTCATTTAACTTTCCAGAATAAATGGCAATAACAACAAATATTTATTGGTGTCTGCAAAAACAATCCAAAGATTATCGTACTTCGAAAGTCAACTAGGAGATAACTGTATTACTCCAAATGAATACCTTGGAACATACTATACATACTCAATTATTATTCAGAAAACTCTTATGAAACAAAAAAATAAATTAATTTCCAGTACTTTCCAGGTTACCAAAGATGAAACAGGATCGAAAAGGCGTTCTCGAAGCGTTCGAACCTCCTTAAACAGTAAAAATAATTTTTAACAATGTAGTAGTGATTACGTAATTTATTACTAAACATTTCCTTATTTTGCAATGCACCACGGATTTAAGCACACCGATACGCAGTAATTATGTAGCTAACTAAAAACATACTTAAAGTGACTAATGATTAATTAATAAAATATTTAAAATGTGCACGCCTTGTACAATATCAGAATGTACAGCCGCCTTAGGAATTTTATTTATGCAAATAAATGTTTACACACCCATCGTCAACATGTTATTGTGTTCGTTACATCTTGAACGATGCTTCAGCGTAACAGCTGGAGACATGTAATAAGAAAAATCTGTCATCTCTACAATTGTTCTGTCTATTTAAGATTTTAGACAAGTGGAATTCGATTGTGCAGACAAAAAGTTACCGAACATAATAATAACGTATATGCCTTGTAGCTGTAAGCTTAATATCGCATTATATATAGTTTTAAAATACATAGCAATGTACCAATCCAAATAAATAAAACAGCAACTTTGAAATGTAAATACATATTATCAGGGACTAGAAACAACTGCATAAATTTAATAAATATATGGGTACATGTACTAGAATACCGCAGTTCAATAATTTGTAAAACAGATAAACGGATAACATTACATTTTTTGCAAAATTTGTATTTGGAATTTCCCCAATATATACACGTTGGAATGTTAAAGTTTGTATTCAAAAATTAATTTTGTGTAGAGGGTTTGTGAAAATTCCCACGTGTGCCAGACTCAACAAAACATAATTCCCGTTACGTAGTTCTCATGAAAAACAAACAATGATTTTTCAAATAAGCAGTTTATTCCAGGTATGTGAGTTCCTGCATTATTAAAATACTTCAAGCGCTTTATGATTGACAGCTTTCATTATAAACACAGACGTATAGGCAATATTTCGGTTCCCGAAATCATTTTTAACTATTTATTAATCGTTCAACGACTCTTTCACAATAAATCCGTACGTGCGCACACATACCAAAAATAAAATAAATGCATTCGCTTAGGGTTAGCAAAATTGGCGTTTTCACAATACGAGCTCCTTTTTTTTTTAATCTGTAGCATCTGCATCACGGTCGAAACATGAAAATCTCGTGTGGTTTCAATCGTTCCCCAGAGCAGCTTAAGGTACGGGGGAGTGGGTGACTCACATATCCCTGTTGAAGGACACCCCCTCAGGTTACGGGAGTGAGCCGAAGGATCCCTGCTGTTTTCAACTGATTGTCTCAGTGTTTATATGATTCAGTTATGGCCCCCTTTCACAATTAGCCTTATCCCACCTTATTGATTTATTAAATTTTAGAGACGCACCCCAGCTGTGTCGGGTGGTAGATGTGTGAAATGGATATGAAGAAAATAGGAAAAATGGTTGTGTTGAAAATGTGATCGTCTATTAGAATGTATTGGTTTTAAGCAAATAGAACTAGAGATTACTTTATCCTTGTTAATGAAATTTTAGCTATCATTCATTTATAATGTATACTTTTTAGATTTAATCATTTATGTCGAGGGGATTTTAGTCTTTACACTAAAAGTTTTAAGGAAACTCGTTATACAATCATTATTTTCCGGTTGCATACAAATAATAATAAATAATTTTGAGAGAAATTACAGGTTTTGCCACATTATTTCCTTTCTTTTATAGGAGACAAAACTTGAAGATATTGATATATTTCACTTATATATCCGCATGGGATTACATGCACTATGATCTTAGCAATGAATCGCTGAAATCGCAAATATGAAGATTAAGATTAAAAAATCAATAAAAATGACTTATTCTAAGATACCATAGGCTCTAGTAACTATCATAACCGTGAAAGAATATAGTATTTTTAAGTAGGTAATTGTGCAAATGCGATGTTTCATTGACTTCATAAACTAATTCTGAGTTCATCAGCTCTGTTTTCAATTTTAGAAAATTTTATTCATTTCATTCTCAAAACCATATAGATACTTCATTCTTTCAAATCATAAATGTATCCTGGAGATTATACCATTTTCTTAATTCCGCACCGGAATTTTTTTATGGCTTCATACCTATAAATAATTCATTCTCTACTAACGAAAACTGTATATATTTCTTATCCGTGACTTATTCTAATAATTTAAATTATTTCTTCTTGGTGGTAGCGGTGTATAATATCATCTCCAAACATAAACTCATGTCGTTTATAAAATTTCCTGTAACAATTGCGATGGCATATATATTGGACAGACCAAACAGCATTTAGTAGATCGATTTAACGCACACAAATCTTCCACTGACATTATTGCATTACAGAAACATAAAAATAACTTAAACCATTCCTTTAATTTTGAAAAAAAAACGGACATATTAATGAAAGAAGGAGACTGTAAAGCAAGAAGAATATTAGAAGTGATTCAAGTTAAAAACAACAAAAGTTCTATTAACGATCCTCAACATCTCACAATTATCTAATATATATTTTTCGTTGCTGGGTGTGTAACTTATAGTGGACGTTTGAATATATCACATTTTAGCGTGTCGCGCACGAAGTAAAAAATACATTTGTATAATTTCAGATAATACGTCCTAAACTCGATTTTGAAAATCACTTCAGAAAATATACCCTTAATAAAAACACAGCAAAAGTTAATTCGCACAGTTAAAGATATCTAACAAATGTGAAATAAAATAAAATAGGTATAATTTGTATAAAAACAGCATTATAAATTAATATTATAAACGCAAAAAAAAAAATCATCATCTGGGACAGACAGAGAGGCTAAAAAAGTATGCCCCGAGGAAAGACAAGGTCTATTATAATCTGCAAAAATATACAGAATGTTCCATTTAAATAAAAAAGAAGAGGAAACTACCGGCTAACACTGCGTAGGCTTTCACGGCCGGTGTAACTATAACTAACAGCTTCTTGCGGGTTTCGCCGTGTGTCAAAACTTTCGCTCGACGTTTCGCTGTTCATACTGACAGCTTCTTCAGGATAACTGAACTGATTCTCCATGGTCCGACATTCTTCTTATATACGCCCCTGGTGCATTCAACCGTGTAGTTTCCGCTCCATTGACGGTGACGGTTCGTAGTAGGCTCTTCCACGTGTTGCTAAGGTGGTACCCTTCTTCTCTGTTAACGGTTTTATTCTTCTCTATTTCTATGGCTTCTCTGATGAGTCTTTTCTCGTAGTTCTTGGTGGTAGTTATTACTTTTACATTCTTGAAATCCATTTTGTGTCCGGTGTCGTGCATGTGTTCTGCCACCGCTGATTGCTCAGTCCTTCTTAATCTTGCATCCCTCTCGTGTTCTTTTATTCTTATGTCGATGGCTCTTCCTGTTTGTCGACGTAGCACTGTCCGCATTGCATGTTATCTTGTAGATACCTTCTGTGCGCCCCTTTGGTATCTTATCTTTTGCGGTCGGTAGATACTGCTGGATCGCATTTACAGTCCCGAAGCGTACTTGTTCGTTACGTTTCTTCAAAATTCGGCCTACTTTTTCGGCGACTCCTGCTATGTAAGTAAACACACCATCCCTCTTCGTGTTCTGTAGTTGCCTCAGTTCGTCTTCTTCTTAGTGCTCTCCTTATGTCGATGTCATGTAACCATTCTTCTTTAGTGCTTTTCCAAATGTATCTTTTCACTGGTAGGATGTTGTTTGTCATGATGGTTTCGGCTCGGATAGCAATGTTTGATGCACGAAGAAGGACATTAATACAAACATTGCTATCCAGAGCCGAACCATCAGTGACGAACAACATCTTACCAGTGAAAAGATACATTTGGAGAAAGCACTAAAGAAGAATGGTTACACTGACATCGACATAAGGAGAGCCACTAAGAAGAAGACGACACTGGAGACAAATACAGAACCACGAAGAGGGATGGCGTGTTTACCTTACATAGCAGGAGTCACCGAAAAAGTAGGTCGAATTTTGAAGAAACGTACCCAACAAGTACGCTTCGGACTGCAACGTCGATCCAGCAGTATCTACCGACCGCAAAGGATAGATACCCAGGGCGCACAGAAGTATCTACAAGATAACATGCCAATGCGGACAGTGCTACGTCGGACAAACAGGAAGAGCCATCGACATAAGAATAAAAGAACACGAGAGGGATGCAAAATTAAGAAGGACTGAGCAATCAGCGGTGGCAGAACACATGCACGACACCGGACACAAAATGGATTTCAAGAATGTAAAAGTAATAACTACCACCAAGAACTACGGGAAAAGACTCATCAGGGAAGCCATAGAAGTAGAGAAGAATAAAACCGTTAACAGAGAAGAAGGGTACCACCATAGCAACACGTGGAAGAGCCTACTACGAAGCGTCACCGTCAATGGAGCGGAAACTACACGGTTGAATGCACCAGGGGCGTATATAAGAAGAATGTCGGACCATGGAGAATCAGTTCAGTTATCCTGAAGGAGCTGTCAGTATGAACAGCGAAACGTCGAGCGAAAGTTTTGACACACGGCGAAACTGGCAAGAAGCTGTTAGTTGAGGAGCGTTTTTTCAAAACCGGACATATCCAACATTTGGAAAAAATGAGTTAAGGTCGGTCTACTTTTTTTTAAATAAAAATAATTATTTTGGATATAATGTAACAATGTATACTACTTTATGCCAAAAAAAAACAGGGATTTCGAAAACCTTACGGTCAGACTGCTGTTAGTTTTTTATGTTTTTCTCACAATGAGTTTCATTGGATATGTCCAGTTTTGAAAAAACGCTCCTCAGTTATAGAAACTACCGGTTGATCCGGAAGTACAGTCACAACAACAAAATAAACATCAGATGTATTATATTTTCTTACACTTATCTGCAAAGTTTCGTCAATACCACTCTCTTCGTTTTAAAAATATTTGCTTGGTTCCATACTTTATCCCAACTCTGTATACAGTTGCAGTTATTTTGCTTGTAGTCCTGAAAATCCGCTAGGACGTATTTTTTAAGGGTATTGTATTTTGTTTCACTACTTATCTAAATGTTGTTCCAACGGACTATATACTAAAGGCAATTGATTCGCCTGTCAGAATCATTAACGCAAGTTACACCGCCAAGAGATGTTGTTTATGGTCTTCAATTAACGGCCATCGGTCTACGCCGACAAGATAAATCTGCAATTAGCAACTCGCAAAAATGCGGAAAATAATTACACTCATCTTCCACGTTAACGATGAAATTTAAATTATCTGTTGTAATCTTAACACACGTTCGTGTTTTCTTTATGTATGTAAAATTATCTCCTGGCTAACTTTACATAGGTAATTAGAGTTTTAAATAGCACTTGTAACTACGTCTGTTTTGATTGTTGTAATTTTTTAAGTTTTAAGTCTTAATGCTTACTTTTACTTGCCTTTTTGAGTATGACAAGTACTTACGTTATGTATAGGTACTTATCTTTGCGATAGCGGTACCGTAATTAAATAAATATAGCTGCTGTTCAACTCACAATACTTACACACAAATATTAATGATACAAGTACTGTTTATACATCAGCAATTTGTAGAAGTGGCAAAGATAAAGGCTGTATTCCTGCAAAAACCGTCAATGATCAGTTACACAAATCGCTTAATAATATTGACGGAAACAACCAAATAAGCCTCGCAAATAGAATTATAAATGCGAACAAAAATCCAAAGCTAACGGTAGAGCGTTGATAAAAAAGATTTGATGAAAATTTGATATGACGCAATTGCAACATCAACTCACAATCCGTATTTGAGCAGATAGAATCGTTAAATTAAAAAGTAATTTTACCGGGAAAAACTGTCCCGTCCGCTATATGAGAAAAACTTTTTAAATTATCGTTTGATATCTGCCTGAAGCCTGCATGCCAGGTAATAATTAACCAATGGCGTGTTCCGGCACTTGATCGATAAAAGGCAGACGTTGCTTTAACCCACCTGTGTAAAGTTGTTAAAATCTTAATTATTTCTATATGAAAAATATTCTCTGGCTGTCAGAAAATTGCAAAAAAGTCCTTCTGTATGTGGTTCTCTCCTCCATTTCATTGCTGCTGGAGATAATTAAGCTTTAATTAAAAAATTTTCAATTAAATTTTAACTTTAAGCTCCGCAACAGAAGTGGTAGTCAAAGCATCATTGTTAGACTGTATATTAGAAGTCCTGGTTTTATATTTACGAAATGGGGTATGTATTTTGATGTGTATGTGAATTAAATAGCTATGGTTTTCTATTCCTTTCCGATCGTGTTTATCTGAACGTATTAAAAGGAATAATTAGATGCTTAGATGGTTTATTCAAAATAAAATTTGGCACCATATTATCAAAATATACTTTAATGCATCGGGCGATAGTCCAGTAGATAAGTTTATTCAATTTTCAGTATGGCTGCCATCTACAAGTTGCTCACACACTAAATTTATTAAATAAATAAAATAAACTTATGTAATAATAATATAAAAATATAATAAAAAAAAATAAATTTGCAGTATGATCAATAAAATTTGTTTGCTTAATATTATTAATTAATTATATACTCTTATGGTAAGTGTTTGTAATGATTATTGTGTATATTCAAATAAATAAAGTATATTCATCTCATTTCAGATAATTTCCAAATTTATTTCATAATAAGTTATAAGCCATGATGATATCGTTAACCAACGACGAAACGTCGCATCTTTATTAACCTATTAATCCAATTTAAATTTCATCTATATTGTTATTAAGTTGTCAAGGCCAACTTAAAACACCTGTTAAGTATTACATTCAGTTTTTACTCCAATTTTTACTTAGACAAGAGAATGAGATGAGAATACAATTGAAGGTTTATTAATGGTTCGCGACAATGGGTGACTGAAAACGCACAAAAATTCGAGGTCCCTTAAAGTTGCGACATCAAGGGTGCGTCATGGAACCTGTCTGTGGGGACGTCGCTGGAACGTAGGTACTACTGAATAATTATTCCCAATTTTGCTCGCTAGTAAGTTATAGGCACGTTTCTATCACGTTTCAGCGACCACTTTAAAGCTTTAAAAGCTTTAAAGTTTCTGTGATAGTAATCGCTATGTTCCAACAACTATAAATTTTAGTATGGGAACTAAGCTAAATACTTCCTAGTGTATGTTATAAATAAGTCTAACCTACCCTAAATCTGTTATTGACTAAGGTGTGCAATATAGGAATGTAAATTTACTCGAAAAGAAAACGAAGCACCTTTAAGACATGAAATCTTCAAAATATTTCATTCCACATAAAATGAAATCCATTATTCTGTTCTCATTATGCTCTGAAATAAATGAGATTTTTCAAACATTTGGCGTTCAAAAAAGTATCCGTTTATGAGAGATACGCCTTGGAGCCTCAATATTCTTAAATTTTAAGAAATCCGTTTGAAAGCAAATGTAATATTATCTTATTAGTTACAATTAGAACCTGAAAGGAATCGCAATTCAGAAAACAGCAACGTAATTGACGAATTGAAACCAAAACAATAGTACGAAAAAATATAATATTGAATGAATAATAGGTATCTAAACTTGCGCACAGATTTTTGAGGTCGTTGTCCATGCTACACACTGGCTGTTTCAGAACTCAAACTGCGACTTGAAACCGCTCCCGGTCCATATTTCGTCCTTACTCACATTAGACACAGTCAGGACTGTTATTTCCTTTGCTTTTTTAGCCAAACAAGTACGTTATTAATCGAAGAATTGGAGCGTAGGAGGTACCTACCAAACAATCAGCCCTGAAGAAGTCCCAAACGAGAGAAGATGAAACGTCGGTCAGAAGCAGTTCCAGGACGCCGTTTCAACTGACAATGAGAAATAAAGCAGTGTAGTTTTCCCAGTTTTCGATTCATTTTCTTTTTCGTTGGTTTTTCCTTATATTATTTTTGTTCTCGTGGTTATTGGCGGAATCCTTTGATTGGATATCAAAGAAAAATGAACAATTTTAATAGTGTTTTATTGACGTTTTCCCCTACTACAAACTACTACTTACTGCAAATACTTTTTCACTAATACATAATTAACTTAATTTTTTTTTTCTTATACGCATTTTGTTTGCTAGTTCATTATTGGAGTACTGACGTTCAAAAAGATACTTCATTTTCGCTGGAAAAAATTGTTGATTGCAGTTAGACCTCATTCCGTAGACTTCGTAGATGATGTATACGCACGTACACGCCAGGAGTTTTAGAGGCGATAGAAGCTGAAAAACACAGTGTGTTCCAGAAGAAGGCGGTATTGTCACTTTTAAATATAAAACTGACGCTATTGAATATTGAAAAAAATAGAAAAGGAAGCGACATACGTAGGCAACCATCCAAAATACAATAGTGATTAATAATAATAATAATAACTGAGCACTACAAGCCTTGAAGGCTCTCGGCGTAGGGTGCCGGAACACACCAAGCCGCTGAGAAGAGTTGTCCGAATGGTCACCCAACCAACCACCGGTACTGCATATTGCCTGAGTCGCAAGATTGGCAGTGATGCACCCTTCCTTCTCAGCCGTACTGCCGGCAGAATAGTGATTAAATCAAATTAATAAATTGCGTATTACCTACATATGTATTGTTATATACATGTTCCTAAAATCAATACTTTGTTGTTACGAAACAAAATCATGTCTCATCTATATTTATTACCAGTACCGCTAAGTATGTAGTGAATTTTATTAACCTTGCAGCAAAAAATCGTATTACACTTTCATATATGCTTTACATGTTTCAAAATGTTATATTTTTTAAATTTGCAGGATCGACATCTATTCCTTGCAATGAGTATTCAATAAAGCATATACATATATACAGATCAAACAGTCCATCTATAGTCAGGATATTCGAGAAATGAACAGTAGCGATGCCTTGGTGATACCTCGTAATACAGTGCTTGCCTCAACAGCGCGCAGTTACATTTTGTTGGCGAAATAGAGGAACTTACGCTATATCCCTTCCGAATAGTTCCGACCTGCAATGCCCCGACTATAGGTGGACTGTTTGATTTGTATAATAGCATAATACATATATGGCAGATTTGTTAGATATAATCAAGTATGTCGTGATATTTATTTTGGGAATACCCTGTACATTAGAACACCCTATATAGTTTTAGGCAGAATTAAAAGTCACACAACTTATAGCTCAAACTGTTCTTTGTATTGTTGTAAAAATATCTGCAGTATAATCTGCGTAGGGTTTAACGGAACATCCTGTATATACGGTGATGACGTATTGTTAAAGACCTTGATATTTGTTGCAACTATTGCATTTCACCTACCTTCTATCTTCCTTTTTATATGAGTTATACGGAGAAAATTCATAATCCGCCAGTTTTCGATGGAGTGTTTCACCCATTCAAGGTGAATGTCGGCACAAAAAAAAATGCATATAGTACTCATATGTATACATGCTCTATATATTTCAAAGGTTTCATTTTTTTTTTGAATTTCCGAGTTCGGAGTCTTTCTTGTCAGTTATAATGTCATCATCGGCACCGAGAATTCTTTGACGTTACATTATTCACGAGATATGGGAGTTTCAAAAAGTTGTAATTTGACAAATAAGATACCGCAGTCAGTGACAACGGCGAGCTCATACGTTGGCAGCGCGTAGAGATAGTCTTTCTGCCAACTCGGATGAATTCCACTAATACATCTACCTACATAAATAACAGTTGTGTTTACAACTGTTAACATGGTAATAGATTTTGTACAATACTAGCATTTAGCGTAAAATATGAATTTACCATAATTTTACAAAAAGAAAAAAATACAAAGTTGCAAATAAAGTACTATAAAGATACTATTAAAGATAATATAATAAAATACTTAATTTATTTTGTCGCAAGGCTACACCGAGCTAACCAAATGTGACAAACAAGTTTTCTAATAAGAATATAGGAAGAAAAAAGATGAAAGAAATAGACAAAAAACGTTCTGTTGAATTCTCGATCTACGATACGATCTGCAGTAAAGTTCAATTCTTTATTTTGTAGTAAATTTTACTTTACACCCCAAACTGTAAGCTCGTCTCGTGTAAATTTGTTGCAGTTTGTGTATTCATGCAATCGCGCTGCGAGCGAAGCATTGAATTCCGAGCAAGTTTTGCTTTTTAACAATCCGGGCTCTACAAACAGGGAATGTAATGAAGCGACCGCGCAGTTATGTCAAACAGTTGTTCGCTCTCAGGTATGAATTCCATAACGACCTTTATACAGCGGGCGGAATTAATTAGAAAATTCCAGGCGAAGCTCTACTTCCACTCATCGGTGTAAACGCCGCCATCAAAACACCGCTATTTTTATTAGTCTGCAACCCCGACTATATAGGTGTTCAACTGCAGTCTTATGAATGGGTATTATGTATGGTATATAAAAGGAGAAAAGGAAAGTAGGATACTCCGAAAACTATGTATTCTCAGATTTAGCTTTAAACCATTTTCAGTCAGTATTTTATAGTTTTAGTTACATCCAAACCAATCAAAATCAAATACAAGTTTAGTAACAGTAGCATTTAAGATATCATCAGCTTATATTTAGTGTTTGGAAGAGTTGAAACATATAGTATTGTTTTGACGTGTAGACTTATGCCGCAATTGAAAATGCAATACTAAACTGCACAATATTTTCCAAATCTTTGGAAAATAAATGCCTAGAAATTAAAACACAGCTCCAGGATATTATAGCAATAAAAATTACATGCAAAATGAAACCGTAATATAGCCGTAACTGCACTTTTCTTTCAGGTGTGCATACGGGTATATGATATCTCCATACATCTAAAGCCCGACTTAAAACATTTTTTGGGTAAATTTGGTATTGCAACTAGACTTTAACGATCTACAAAACACTCTTGATTATCTAAATTTGCTCAATACAATCAATTAATCTATATTTATTACTTTATACATCTGAGCGTTCCTGATTTTAGAGATTCTATTACTTTTATTTCCCTACCAAAAGTTGTTAAATTATCATTGTGTATGATCTAGTTACAAGTCTTAGTATATTTTAATTACTTACTTTGCTTTCGCACAATTTTCAAGAAACACAGCGGCTTTTCTTCTTTGTAGTTCAAATTAGTAAGTAAATTTAAAATTTTGCGCCATATTTTTTTTTTAATAATTGTAAAAAATAATGCAAACAGAAGAAGATGAAATAAGAATTACTTACATAAATGCAACTACGCATATATACAGGGCATTCCTAAATATTATGTACATAAGGAAGGGGGTAATTATTTGGTTTATTTTGTGCCTAAAATTTCATATAAACATAGGTCTGCAAACGCTTCGTTACCAATCTGCAGGGTGTTGAAATTTCAAGTTTATTTCAGTTTTTACTGTATAGCTCCTACAGTTTTGAGATATTTTGCTCAAATTTGGAAGGTAGGTTACGCTATAAGGCCTGCATCATTAGCCATGCCAAATGATGATGTAAATCTACAAGGTAATAATTTTTTCGGGGTCATGCCCTCTTTTACCACCCTGATTTTGCGATGCGCCACTGCTAGATTCTAAAATACGCAATAAATTTTCTGTCTTGTTTAGAAACTTTTTGATCTCCTGTATTTTTTTTTTATCTCTGACCGTTATCGAGAAAAAAAAATAGAAAACAATTTTCTGTAATTCGCCAGAGAAAATTATTTTTTTTAAAATGGTCTAGCAGGCTCTGGCTTTATTCAGATAATCACTTGAGTTTATTAATTTGACAACTGACATTAGAAATCGTAACTTGTGTCTGTATAAGTAAAGTTTTAAATTGCAAACTGTAAGGTGTAAAGGTGTTTTAAATATTCGTTATAATTTTGTAAATATGCCAAATTTCACTAATTCTGAAATGGCTGACATGGATTTTATCTACGGCCTTGCGAATGGAAATGCAAGAGAAGCCAGGCGTCTGTACATGGAGCGCCCCGATCATCGCATATTTTCAAATATTCATAGGTGTCTTGGAGAAACTGGAACTTTTAAAAAGAATACTAATGATGCAGGTAAACCACGTACTGTTAGAACACCACAGATCGAAGAGGCTTTTCTGAATGAAATAGACAGACATCCTCGCATCAGCACTAGAAAAATCAGTGAACATTTAAATATTAGCCATCAAGTTGTTTGCCCTGCAGATTGGTAACGAAGCGTTTGCAGACCTATGTTTATATAAAATTTTAGGCACAAAATAAACCAAATAATTACCCCCTTCCCTATGTAGATGATATTTAGGAACACCCTGTATAACATGAAATATGTTTAAATCATTAAAAAAATCATAATGACAATTTTTAGTGAGAAATGCTTGATAATTGAATTGCCTGAGATGTATGACAATAATGGTGTGGGATTCTTATAGTATACCCATTAGAAGCTTCTTTTGCTCCCAAATTCCATAAATAAATATTTCATATGATATTTAAGGCTGGGTCCTATATTTATCTAATTATTTTGATCATTTACGCCATATCCTCTTTTTTATCCGTAATATAGATCTCGTACATTAATGACTGCGATTCTACTGCTTAACATTTTTTTCCAAAATTTTAACAAGGCAGAAAAACCAATTCCGTCTTTTAAAACCTATCTTTTTAATATCGAATGTTCGCATACGAAAATGGTTTGGTGAATATCATTTCTTATGTGTAGATGGCAACGGCAGTCTCCACCGATAGATTTGTCCATCTTAAGATAGGACCAGAAATATCCATCACTCGAAAGAAATTATGTGAAGTAAAGATTTACATTGCCCGTGTTGCTTTTGAACCCAACGTCTTAGATTTGGGATCAGTCTTGTCACCCATCAACCTCTTTCATCTTTCGCTTGACGAGTAACTTCAAAATTATTTTGAGGTTTTTTTAAGTACAGTCGTTTTCTTTCCTCTGCCAAAAGTGCTATTAGGATTACTCCCGCAATCACTAAAACTGCAGACCTGGAAACAGTTTTTTTTGTACTACTCCTTACGAATAACGTCAGCCTACACTTATTTATTGGATTAAATTTATCAGACTGCGCACCGCACTGCATGAACCTACAGTTGAACACTTGATGACTGCGTACACTTACGAGCTAAACATGTTGTCTCTCGGCTTGGTCGATTCACATGCACATGCAAAACTTATTTTTTTGTCTACTTTCTGACCATCACTCCTATAAATATTAATTTTTGATGTTGTTACTATACGTTCGTTTCCAATATTTATAGGAATAATTGTCTCAAGTCTTCGCTTGGTTATTCCTTAACCTCATATCATTTATTCAAACCACACACCCCTTAATAGTTTATTATCTTTTTTAGTAAATTGTAACCAACATAAACACCAATTAGTATATAATTTTCATACCCCTGTATATTTCGAATTACTTCTTTGGCTGCTTTTGTTGATATTTCAGAGTAATATCACGATTTTAACTTCAAATACTGCAAAACTGCTAATTTAGTTATATTATGTTAATTATTTTATTTCAGCCACAACAGTGCATAAAATATCGAAGTTACTAACCGCAATATCAGATGTATATTATCTAACTCTAACGTAACGTCAGATTAAAGTTTAGTAGGGTTTTAAAAATACCGTAAAATGTGGTATTAAATAATATATACCCACTTGTATTTAGTGCTCATCATTTCTATGTTCATAAAGTGAACGATTATGAGCATCCGTAAATGAAAACGTTAAAAAGTGGTAGGTACTTCTTTTTCTCTCTCTTCCTCTAGTGCGGTGTTTTCATAGTGACTTGAAATTTATTAGAAAAGTTCTGGTGGATTACGCCAATAATTCAGGATGTTTACAGAACTCGAACAGACTCCATAACTTCTGCCTTTTGTGTTTGTATAGTGGAATTTTATTTTATATTTGTGTCAGAAATTTGTGACGCTTTAGTGCCTTTCTGGCAAACACTCGCTCGGTATCTCATCCGGTGATACGCCCGCGTCGCTTTGTTTGACAAAAAGGACGCATCCCCCTTACCTCGTTGGGCAGATAGAATTACGCTTCGTCCTCATTAAATATGGAAATATAATTCAGACTAGCACACATATTTGTATCTATCCGTAACAGGAAGGGGGCATATGTTTAGTCTGCGGGACCAAGTACGGCGAGAACGGACTTCCTGATAGCATGAAAAAAAGTGCTGTTATGCCACCCGATGTTAAACAAATGTATAAACATACAAATAATTCACTGAAAATGGGATGCTGCGGCATCGACAAATACAGTGCGCAATTGATATGCTTCTTGCTTCTGACAAACGTTTACTGTTGTAAGAAATTTATTTTTCTAACACTTCCTTCCGCAGTTAAGCCCTCCAATTTTTCCGTTGCAGTATACATAGGAACAGCGATTGGCTAAGTACCATTAAAAATAAATAATACTGGATTTTCTAAATAGACATTCTTTTGAAGATACATACGTCAACTCGTTATTCACACTTCCCTCTGTGAATTTTAGACAAGTATACAACGGTGAGATTCTAAAATGCTCCATCTCACGGGCGCTTTTTCTCAAGCAGAGGTCGTGGATGTTGTTTCGATGATTTCCTTATCGATGAAAATTGCTGGAATTCGGTGTCGTCAAAGCTTGACATCTATGCAAGATTGCATCCTCTTTGTACGATAATTAATTTTAAGATTGTTAATTAAATGTAGTAATAAGAAGTGAAAATTTTTAAATGTATTTTTCCCATGATGTACACACACCTACCTTCATTTTATAATGAATGTGAGGTGATTCCATAATTTTACTGTAATTATTTATTTCAATTTAATGTAAACATTTCTAGTTCCATTTGGTCACATGGGCATTCTCATGTATTAAATATCTTATATTCCCCTCACTTCGGTGAAAGTTTTTTCAAAGACAGTTTGCCTCCCTGGCGAAGATAATCGCTATCGATGTCTGTTAGAGAATTCCAATGCAAAAGGATTCACTGACCTCCGTGAGAGACGGTCGTATCTCGATTAATTTTTGTAAAATTTAACGGCTATTTTGATAAAATTCTGTTTATTCCAAATTCCAATCTAAAAATGCTGGTTAATTGTTACACAACGTTCACATTAATTTTATCTACAATTTACGTAAATAACTGTTGGGTAATTTTCTCCAGCAGCGATGTTCCTGAGATATGTTCCTGCCCTGAGCCATTATCTGTGATTAGAAGTACAGGAGCCCCATTCGATATCCTGTTGGTCCGATGCCTGCCGGTTTGCCTTTCCGAAGGTGTTCTTCGCCTTATCAACCGAAAAAATGAGCGTATTATTTTTAATCCTGATCTAAATTTTAATATACTCATAAGAGGGGTACTAGTAGACTGGTTTTCTATCCAGCCACACATCCCATCAGCCTAGTCCGCCACCTTAGGATTTAGGTTTTTGTTGAGGTTGTCTCCTCTCGGTCCAGCCGTTAAGCCAAGACCCCCCATCCCTTTCGGAACTTGGTTTAACAGTTGGGCTTTCGCTAGCCGAAAGCAACAACTGGCATCGTTGTAGAACCCTGTGCAAGCCGTTAGCCACGACACGACAGCTTGGGCCAGGGGAGAGTGGTTCACGGCAACTGCCTTCATTCACCCTACTCCGGTTTTAAGCAGAGAGGACGAACCTATAGCCGCCACTAACCACCTCGTCTTGAGCGAACTCTGACAAGATGACCTTTCCCCTATCTATCACCCCGGGGACGCGCTTGGTAGATACTCCCAACCCCCAAGTAGTACTAATGTTACTAGTTAGTATGTATTCATAGCACGAACCGAATATCCAGTAATTTTTACCGGCAAATATTGTACATACTGTTATTACCCGACTTTTAAACATAGAATTACAGAGGTAGAAACTTAAGACGACGAGGGAATTTTGAAATTTAATTTTAAGCGTATTTATTTTCTATGATGAATTTATATTTCAAAATTTGGGATTACTAGTTTAAAACGCAATTGTTATTTAATAAGCGAACTCGTTTTACGTACCTGAGATTTTTAGTATTTTATTTAGGTTGTTTTTCTTACTGCTCTACATTTAGATTCTTTTATTAAACAAAAGCACATTTGTTTGAACTTAAATGTCGTCTTTTTCATACAAAGTCTATCGTAATTGCTGTACCCGAGTCTGAAGTACATTATATCACTTAAACTAAGCAGTGTAAATACCAATATCGGAGTAGAGGACATATAAGCAACATGCTCCTACAACATCTTGGGTCTTACTGAAGAATTATAGGAGGTTATCTATCTATTCCTAATTTTCTTAATGTCAGCGCGGCCTCTACACCATAGCAATCGGAAATTCTCTCCCGGCATGTCATCTGGCATTTGAGAGGGCATACTTATGGTTAAAAAGTAATGAATATGGATGATACTAGGAAGTTTAAAAATTGATATTAAATAATTTAATAGAAGTATTAAATTTAAAATTAATTTCTTGTTTATTTATGTCGGGCTGTGTGCTATCTTGTAGCATTACAGTATATATCCAAGGGAAGAGCGGGGGAGGGGAAGGGGGAGAAGGTAGATTCAGATGGTTTCCATAGTAGCTGTGAGCTTTTTACAGCTCCAGTAATGCACAGGCAAGCCAATCTCTGTATCTTTGTGAGTTTAGTAGTATCGTGCTTCTGTGTAGTCTTGGTCTATCAAACTAGGCAGCCATAGGTTAGTACGGGTCTTACCACTGCAGTATATAACCAGTACATCATTAGTGGTTTCAATCCTCATGTTTTTTCATTTGTTCTGCGGGTTGACGTTAATATCCGGTTACATTTGCTTGTTGTCTTCAAGATGTTGATTCCAGGCTATCTTCCAGTCAAGAACAATGTTTTGGAATTTTTTTATTGACTAAATTGTGCTACTTGTTATAAAGAGATAGTGATTTTGGGCCATCCAGCTTTCTTCTTTTCGTAAAGGAAGCTAGTGTCAATTTCGCAGAACTAACTTTTAGGTTTTTCTTAAAGCATCACTTTTCTGTTGTTTTCAGAGCTCTTCGCGTAAATTACGAAATGATACCTGCGTGTTTTCTCATTATGAGTATTGCAATATCATCTGCATATCTCTGGGTATAATAGACTGCATTATTTAGAATTGCAAGCAGTTCGATAAAAATCAAATCCCACAGTAAGGGAGATAACACTCCTCCCTGTGGGCAGCATCTGACCACCGGCACCTACATTATTTCGCCCACCAAGAATGTTTCAAAGATTTTTCCTTCCAGCATGGCTTTGATCCACTTACAAATAGTGTTTTGCACTCCACGTTTCCGGGAGCTCTTGTCATTGATTCATAGGAAGTGTTGTCAAATACTCCTTCAATATCCAGAAATACTACTAGTCTAATCCCTTGGTTTCCGATAGATGCCTCTACTTATCATACGAGTTGATGTAGGACACTATAACATAATTTTCCTGACTGAGCATATTTTTTAAGGTGTAGCGGCCTCTGCTCAGCAGTTCTTCCATAGCTTTTAGTATGAATGATGATAGGGTTATGGGTTGGTATGCCTTAGCCTCGATGTACGAAGACTACCCAGGTATAGGTATAAAGGCAACTCTTGGCTTATTGTATTATATATCTAGCATACATATCAAAAGTATGGCTTTAGGTATGCGAGAGCTAAACTGGCTCTTATAGTGTATAGTGTGTTCTACTCCTTGTAGTAATACTGGGAGTATTTCATCCGGGCCAGGCGATTTGTAGGGTCTAAAAATGTTAACCTTTCGTTAAGAAATAATTGCGAACCGAATTGTATCTACATACACTAAGAAAAATTTCGTTGTTAAGTAAAAAATTGTTAGATTTATAAATCTTTATATTTAAATAACCTACCATAATGGTTAGCTTATCAAACTGTAGAATAAGCAAGGTTTGTTATGGTGAATTTGGCAAAATTATTCAGAAGGTTAAGAATATACTCAACGTCCTTGCCGATGTAACAAATAAGGTTGTTTGTATACATGTTGTAATTTGTATACCCACTGTGACTTGAGCTATTATTCGTTAGGCGAATGTCCTAATGTATAATAGTTTCTCTAACACAAATAGCTTCATATAGTGTTGCCAGGGGAAATTTTTTTAATTCTATAGGCATTTGCAGAAAATTTTCCTAAACATTTTAAACAATAGTCATAAATATGTTTAATAATTCGGGGTTTATTTTATTACTATCAATAATCCTCTTTTGTGTATTGAATTCGCACGTGTTACTTTCAAAGTAATAATCAGAACGAGGACAGTATCTGGCGACGATTTACGAAGGAAGCAGGTTTCTCTGTTGATGAATGTATATACAAACGGGCACTTGACTATTTGTGCGGTAGTTGGATACTTAGAATCTTGAATTACATAGAAAAAACAGTGGCGTCCTTAGGTGTTTCTTAGCGCTATTGCATGAAAAAAGTTGTTATTAAATTATACATCCTACAATACGCAGTATATCTAATTTGTCGCTACAGTAATGTGATACTTTTAGTAATTGTGGATTTTTCAATAATTACAGACATTATTTTAATAAAAGGGAAGAGTTTACTCGTGAATTTCTTTCCATTGTTTATGTCCAGATACGATATAAAATAAAAAATTAAAACTTTTAGCAAGAAAAGTAGAAAAATCATGCAACACTGGCTTCATAATGAGATCGATCATCCTTATGGATATTAGATATAAATTGTTTTTTTTTCTTATTTCTTTTTTATTATTTAAATTAGATATAAAATTCCGATTGAATAACGAGCAACTAATCATAAAATACCAATCAAATTTATATTTTATTTGATATTTTTCACTATTTCATTGTTAAGTTCTTTAGTTCGATAACGATCTTTTCTTCTAAATACATAATCCATCAGAATTAGTCAAGGACAAAAAATTGCCATCAGATTAGTATAGTTACAATCATCTTTTAAAATGAATACCAATAAAATAACATATGATCGGTTATGTTTGAGGTTAGAACCTTATAATTTAGTGCAAGCAAAGAAGAAACTTGATTTAAAATGAAAACAAGTTTGAAAATGTTGCAGGCCTATGAGTATTAGTTTATTTAGGTTTATTACTGTTTTTGAATAACTCTGTAGGCATCTGGTAAGGGAGCTAAATCTCAAATTCACAAAGTTACGACGCAGTAATAGAAGCAATTCCAAAGGCACAAAATTATACCTAAATACTTTTTTTTCTTTCCACAGACTCCAAAGAAACCCCCATGAAAATGGAATATTATATGCATGAGGTTGATCCGGTATAAAATTCCGCCATTAAAACAAGAACTGCTTAAAGATTATGGCCCGTATACCGCTAATCCATATGGATATAATGATCCGGTCGAGCGCTTTTGCATGAACCAGGTGTGTTTGCGTGCGAAATTGCCGAGTAAGCCTAAGATATTGTGGCCGTTTGCATAAGAACGAGCTCCGTACCGACGTCTGAGGTACCTAGCTCTCTTTTCAATTTCGAACGAATTCAAATAAACTCCCAGTCCTAAGCAGTGGCGTAGTTATAGTAAATTGGACGATCCCCTCTAAAGCTAAATATTCCAGACGCTATTAATGTGGCATTTATAGAAGAGTTATTTTGGCATGTTGAGACATAAATATTTATTTCCAAATAATGGAGGTTTAAATCATAGATTATGTGACGCAATTGAAATAAAAAAATATGGAGATAATGGTACTATTAGAATTAGATATTAGAGAAAAATAATTAATATTCAGTTATATCAACCCTGATTAAGATATGATTTCACATTAAAGTTCGTATCAACAAGTATAAGGCGTGATTTTCTGTTATTCTAAATGACGATGGAAAACCAATGTAAGTTTCCATATTCAAATAAAAGTACTGATTTCACTTTAATAAAATCATCGGATGCTTGGCGGTAAAACCTATTTTGGTACATAAGCCATTTGTAATCTGTTTTGCAGGCCTCAACTGATTGCTATTATCAACAGTCTTGTGCTATATTTTTTCGTATGTTGGACATCATTGTTGCTAAATTCCGTGTGGTTCGGCGGTGGTTTTATTTTGAAAAAATATATATAGCATTCTATTTACATTATCTAAAACACCCCACATGTTTATGTTTAACATATGCGAATTAGTAGTGCTTTTGGGCGGTTGCGCAGTAGCTATTTTCATACTATGTGAGGTTTGTGTGTAGTTATTATCTGAATAAAGCTTAAGCTGTTGTAATACTCAAATACATATATACTGATACGTCGATATCTATTAGGTTAAATTATTATGTATGTAGGCTCAGACGCTGTTGTAAGAAAGTCTCAACAACATTGTCCTAGGATAGGATGCAAAAAATACCGAAACAAGGACCATCAAGATAGAAGGTTGAAGAATCGTCTTGGAATCGTAATAGGTTCCTAACACGATACAGTGCACTGAAAGAACCCTTATTCAAGATAGCTATGTAATTGAATGACAGAAATGCGTACCACATCCTGCGTGAAACCAAGGCACTAGATGCAATAGGACAGGTAATTTTCGGCAAGCTGGGAATGATGCCCTAAGAATCGACCAGCCAACCGGAGATTTACAGATTACTAGATAGTACAAGAATGACCTCATTTAATAAGTAAAGAAATAGTAGGTTAAATACCACAGCGCTGTAGCGTTTTCAAACTTTAGACTCGTAATAACAAAAATGCGTCCATTGTGCGAACATTCCATGTTGCATGCAATCTAGTGCAAGCACCAAGCATCAATAAACATATCGCACGGTGCCGACTATCAAAAGGCAAATAAAAGGAGCTCATTTCATAAGAATGCCAAGTAATGTCATGATTTAGAAACTTAACACGGATAATAATTAACAGAGTTGGATACTGGACAGAAGAGCATAAGAAAAAAACCCACTAGTAAGGGCTCATATTAGTATAGTAACCGCAAAAAAGTTTATATTGCCCCTTGGGTTAGCTTCAGCCAGGTCGCGACGGTACAGTGTCCGCAATTCAATGCGTGATTAGAAAAGTAGGGAGACGGACCTACGCCGACGTATGTGCAACTGTTGCTGTACTCTCTAACAACCAGTCGATACCTAAAGCGAATAATTTTGTTGGTATTAACACGAAACTATTATGGGCCTGCATTAGCTACACAAACAAGGTGGTCAACCAAGGAAAAAGATTTGACAACCATATGAACATATATGGGGAATGAGCAGACAGATATACTGACCAGCTGCTCTTTGAAGCTGGCGTTTTCTTCGGGAACACCAAATCACAAGTAAGAAACTCGATGAACGAATGCATACACAATAAGTCCACAAAATGGTGGGAACAAAGTCACAAGCCTTAACGGAACAAGGACCTAATATTACAAAATACCTAGTGAGTAGAAACAAGGACACTGGTTGCATGTATGTGCCTAACATGGGTCTGGCAGATGATAACATTTGCAGATTTTGCCAAGATATAGTAGAAACCTAAATTCATATTCTATGTCAATACGATTGGCTTATAATAGATAAAATTTCTACAACTGGGCTTAAAGAGCCTTAAAGCGTATGACTGAATAGATATGAATGCGAGGCTCTGGACGCAAAAAGACAGGCAATTTTTGAAAAGCCAAAAAAAAACCCAGAGTATTACTTCGATCAACCAGTTACCGACCTGTATAAATTAGTGCAGGGTACTAGAATCCTGAAATGGCTAGTATAATTTAATGGGTAGCAGAAATGGGAGACTAAATACAAAAAATCAAGAGGTTGCAGCATTGCCGGAGATTCCATGTCAAACAGCTCACACGATAAAAGGAAAGATGTCAGGTACGATATGTCTACTTAAGAAGGTAAGTTTAGAGTCGTCTTCTAGGATAAGGGAGATTATAACAGTTCTAAAAAGGAGGGTGAAGAATGTCTCTACGACCACGCCAATCATAATCTAAATTTGAATGTTTTATCATATTGTATATATGCTCTCTGAAAACAGTAACAAACCTAACGAAATTAATACTCATATGCCTGGAATATTTCCAAATTTGTTTTGAATTTAGATCAAGTTTCTTCTATGTTTGCACTAGATTATAAGGTTCTACCACCAAATATAACCAACCCTATGTAATTTTATTGGAATTCATTTTAAAAGCTGGTTGTAACCATATGTACACTGACAGTAAGTATTAATAGGTACACGTTTTTAACCTTTAATGGCAAATTTGTTATCCTTGATTAATTCTGATGGTTTATGTATTTAGAAAGAAAGATCGCCATCGAACTAGAGAACTTAAGAATGAAATAGTGAAAAATACCAAACAAAGATATAAATTTGATTGCTGTTTTATAATTCAGTTGCTCGCCATTCGATTTTACTTTTATATGTAATTTACACAATAAAAAAAACAATTTATATCCTAATATCCATAAGGATAGTCGATCTCATTATGAAGCCACTTGTATTAGAGAAGCTATTATTCATTAGGACATACGCCTAATGAATAATAGATCAAGTCACAGTGGGTATACAAATTACAACATGTATACAAACAACCTTATTTGTTACATTGGCAAGGAAGTTTTCTTAATCTTCTGAATAATTTTGCCAAATTCAACATAACAAACGTTGCTTATTCTATAGTTTAAACTATTATGGTAGGTTACTTAAATATAAAAATTTGTAACTCTTAAGAACTTTTTGCTTAACAACGAAATTTTTCTTACTGTGTGTAGATACAATTCGTGTCACAGTTATTTCTTAACGTAAAGTTAACATTTTTTTGACCCTACAAATCGCCGGGCTCGAATGAAACACTCTCAGTATTACTACAAGAAGTAGAACACGCACTATACAGAGTCAGCTTAGCTCTAGCATACCAAGACCCATACTTTGGATATGTATGCTAGACATATAATGTAATAAGGCAAGGATTACCTTTATATCTACGCCTAAAGTACAAGTCAACAATGGCCTTTTGATCTACTCAAGTTATCACAATTAATTCTGATGCAAGCAACGAGAATATCCCATATACACATGTATGAATGTACGTTATTATTTTTGACACTGCGTGTTTTGAATGTATGTTATACATTGATAACCTAAATATGTAGGAATTCAATTGAAATCTTGAATTGTTCAACATGGGATTAATAAATATCACTAAAACAAGTGTGATGTATAGACAAAAAAAATATTTTTAAATAGATTTCATAGTGAACTTTATTTAAATGTTTTCTTCTTGGTATGTAGAACAACAAAATTAAGGTTTCTTTTTAAATTAAGAAAAGAAATACCACTGTTTTAAATTGAAAAGACTGCTATCGAACAAATTCATTTGTAGATATTACAGTATAGTAGCTTGGTTTCTATATCTATTTCTGAAATTTTATAAATGCGACAATGCTATTGTAGAGTAAAACTTGTATTGGAATCCATCAAACATGTTCAAGCCATTAAGGTCGGAAAATTGTTCAAGGAGATTTTCTTTGGGTCTTTAGGCCAATAACAGCCCTCCAAGGCTCATGTACCAAAGTCTGTTGGCAAAAGGGGTATTGCAGACGCTATGTTCTATCTCGGCGACGAAACTTGAAAACGGAGATGATCTTCAATTTTATTACAACGCCCGACCTCCAAAAACAGAAACAATTTCGCATGTACCAAACCCTCTGACTTGCTTTCCACACGGATTTCCTATAAATGCTTTATCATTTATGTTAGTCGAAGTACTTCTCCAGTGTTCATGTTGTTTCATTTGAACCCAGTCTCCTACTCATTTGTTTTTCGACTCATTTGTTTCAATTTGCTGATGGCGTGGTATCCAAACCAGAATAGCAATATTCTAGTCAGACCATCCTCTCCGTTCGTTGAGACAATACATCACCTGCTATTACTACAGCTTTCGGTTTGATAGTGCCTTTAATGCGGCGTGGCTATCCGACATAGTGCGAATTCGTCTATTACGCACCTATCTCTCATTTATTTTTTCGGCGCCTTTTAGGATCGCATACAGCTCTGCCTGAAACATGGCATAGGCCGCAAAGTGCGTAACTATGACCTTCACTTTGATAGTATATTCCAGCCACGGCACCATTAGTTGTCTTAGACCCATCGATATATCAGATCAAATGCTGATCTCTGGTGTCCAATATGCTTATTGCCCCTTCTCGCTAATCTGTTATTGACACCGTATAGTGACTCCTAGCGGGGGTTTCCATTATTGTATGGAGTTGGGATGGACGGGTTTCAGCGAAGTTTGCCCAAATGCTGTGGGTCACTTTACGTCACAGGGCGTGGTAGACTCCGATGCCTTTATTATACGTCAGCAACTTTTCTGCAGATCGCTGAAGAGTGGAAGTCCACTCTAGCGGATTTCCACTACTGGTGTATGATCGGCCCGCATCTCCAGGATGTTCTCTCTCAGATGCTCTGTTTCGAACTGTGTCTTGTTCTAACTCCTTTTATGGTTGCTCTTGTATCACCAGGTTCAAAAATTGTTTGTTTAAAAGTGCTTCCCTGACTGCCGTCAGTGTGCTATGCATGGCTCCAACAAATTAGGGATAGCCGATCATAATGTGCCGACAACGTAAAGTTGAACTACTAGAGCCAAATTCTAGCATGAGTTCATTCTACCTCACCTACCGTTTGACAAAGTTTAACTTTCTGAAATCTCATAACAACAGCACTTCTAAACTAATGCAAACGCAGTTACGCCAGTGTCGCTTAAAAAAAGAACCGACGGAAACATGTCGATATTATAAATTGTTATTTTATGTGTCTCTAAGGCACTGAAGAATAAGCTCGGAAAGCACCCGGGACGCAATTTTAATTTCATAAGTTGGCCACGGTTCCTCCGTACGCTTAATTAATCATTCAAGAAGAGGACCGGGATTTAATTAAACCAGAAGTAGCTTGTTCGTGATAGCGAATATAACGTTCCACCGCCACTAGAAACGTCTCGCGGCGAATGATGATCAAGCTAGACGCTCGCCGACGGGTGCCCATCGGAGCGGAACGACTGTGACCGCAAATGTACCCTTCAAACACAGCGAAATGCACATTATGATCGATGATCGAAGCTGTCACGTTGCTTCTTAAATTCGTTCCCCCATCATCTTGTTTTGTTACGTTACTTTCCTGTGGTCTTCTATTCGTGTCAGAAACGTGGAAGATTTATTTTTAAGGCACAAAGTAAGTAATATGTTTCAGCGAATAAATTAATGTCATCTCTAACATTTATATTTCGGATATATAAATCTTTACCAATACGTCAATTCGTCGAAATTTTATTCAGAAATATGTACGTATTTCATAATCGTCACGCGTTTTCTGTCGTATTACATACATAATCTACTTTGATGAAGTCATCCATCAATACGTCTATGTCTATGCGGAAAGGAAGAAAAATGGCAAAATAGAGGCAACACATTTTACTATTCGTTCATTCATTCAACTCGTAAAATTAGTTAATTTAATTTTTGACGTTCACTGTTCCAGTACAGTTGCGTACTTACCAACTGTACTGGAACAAATACTGGAACTGTAAAGCTTCTTCCTTGTGGTTAGAATAATTAACAAAAACGTTAATTGAACATGATTGAGTAGTGCACCCAAAGAGAAAAAATAGTGAATTAACCAAACAATATTAGGTATTGGGCTGAAAAATCTAAGTTTCAAATTATAATATATAATAACTCTTAAAAGATCCTTTTTGATAGAACCTGTGTAAAAGGAGAAGGGCATCAAAGATTATCTTGTGCCCTCTAAAAACTTTAAATATTAAAAATAATTTTTCGATTGCACATTATTATTTTAAATGTGCTTTGAAATTTTCATATACCAACAGTAACTTCACCATTTTATGTATGATGGAAGTACATCTATCACATTTTCGCATTCCTTTTCTATAGTTATAAAAATACATCATCATTAATTTATTACAAGATATTAAAAATTGCGGCAAGTTTTTTTTTAATATTCTCCTATAACGTTTTAGACTTGAGGATGACGAAGTAGTCAAAACATGTAGTCTTAGAAACTTATAAAATAAAATAAAGTGAAGAAGGACCAGTGGTTGTTATTTACTATTTTATCAAATCTACACTTCACTAATTATGCACAATATAGATATATTATTTATTTGTGAGATATGAACCTAAAGCGAAACATTCCGGCATACAAGCCACTTTCTCGGATATGACAAAAGTAGTCATCTTAATCTTTGTGCGCCTACATTAGCCGAACGTCTTGTAACATGTCAACTAGTGTGAGTAGTTGCGGGTTCGAATCTCGCTCTGGTCATTTGCAGTAACCGGCTTTTTTCCGGGGCTATAATGATGATTAGGAGAGAGATTTGGATCTGCGGGTTACTTGACAAGCAATACGTTCCTAGGCTTTATTACCCCCTTTAGAAAAATAGTCAAAATATAGAAAAATGCATCAATCCCAATAGCCTCGTCTGATCGCAATTAATTAAGAAATACCATGACGAGTACTACAAATTGAAAAGGTACCCTAAAGTTAAACGTTAATATCCATTAAAAGTAAATCAATTTTTATTTAAATACGAATCAAAATTCTTTTAAGGTTGTTTCATGGAAGTGCAAAGAATTTTCTCTCTGCACTTGTGAAAAGTCTCGAAAGGTACCTGTTAAGAAATAGATATTTTTGAAAGACCAGAGATTAAATGGAAAACTGGCTATGGGACCTGCAGATTTACCAGAAACTCGAAGAATTTTGAAGATGCAAAAAAGAAAACAAAAGCAGGAAGAAAAAAATCTCTAAATTTAAGGCTTGTGTTTGTAAAGAAAAAATCAATCTTTCTATTTATGAAGATTATGAAGACGAAAATATTTTAGGAGTCCCTGTCTGTGCTCATGATCTAGTAAGTAATAAATCTGAGACTGAATTTATAGTAGAAGAAAATAATAAATGTGCTGCCAGTACCAGTACTTCTTCAAATCCAGCGCTTGTAGTGGTAGTCACAAGAAACAGATTGAAGCTTCCCACACTAGCAAGAGTTTGTGACCAGTTTGGGTTATCAGGCAGATCTGCTGCAGCCATTGCATCGGCTATTTTACAAGTTGTTAGTATAGTGACGGAACAGAACTTAGCAAATGTGATTGATAAAAATAGGGTTCGCAGAGCTCGCGAAAATAATCCTACTTATCTTCAAGTTAATGGGTGGGTACTGAAAAAAATATACAAGGTGTTTATTTCGACGGCCGAAAACACAATACTTTACATCAAGAAGAAAAGTAAGGACGTTTTCATAGAAGGACTATTTCAGAAGAATATTTGCAAAGAACAAGGATCATCTCATGTAGGATATATTTCACCAACTTCTGGTTCTGGAAAATCTATTGCATTGAGTATCTGCGAGTTTTTAGAAAGCATAGTGTCAGTTTGGATGGACTATGTGCCATTGGTTGTGATAGCACATTAATTAATCCCGGACGTAAAAATGGAGCAATAAGCACTTAGAAAAGAAAATAAAACTACGTCTTCAATGGCATATATCGTGGGCTTACTGATTAAGACGAAAAATGGGAAAATCGAAATTATGTGACTAGCAAACTTCATTTGCCTAGTATTACAAGTTAAAGAGAAAAAATACTTAAATGGGAATATACATACATAAAATATCGTGAAAAATTAAAATGAAAATCTCAAATAACTTTTTATCTCATCATCGGCAATTTCTGTAAATATGATTTGGTCACTTTTTGCAATAAGCTCACGATATGACAAATCCATGCAAACAAGCTGCTTCTAAGACATTTATTTGAACATTAGATGAACGAAGTACAGGTCTAAATCAACTGGCTGATCCAATTGGCAAAATGTTTGAAAATTGTCGAAAATGTGGAATTTATCCCAGTAGTTAAGAGTTTTACCTCAAATAAGTTCTAATGACCTTAGTAAGACCAAAAGTATTGCAATTGCAATTGTCAAGCTGTTTCTTCTGGATCCTGTCAGTCAAATTTGGCTAATTTCCAACCTGGAAAGCTTTTACAGGGCAGATGGCTTGCAAGGGCAAATAGATTACTTATGATATTAGTTACCAGAGCCCAACAGAACACTTAATAACGTTGGTAAATTTTGTAATGAAAGCATATATATATCCTGATGATGTTTTCTATAAAAATGCATCCTTCACATAAAGATGGAATTCGTCACGTGTTTAAAACAATCCAACTTTCTCGTTATTTAAGGGTCTAGACGGAAAGGCCATTTTGCTAGACTTGAGATAGGAAACCACGATTTCATAACTTCCCCGTATTAAAAAAAGAAGATACTTATTTAAGGCATGAATCTCTCTTAATTTTAAATGCTGTATATGGTAGAAAACAAATTAATTATAATAACAAAGATTATGTATATTATTTGTATATGTGATACTGAGTTTATTGCGCAAAATATAAGCAAAGAAATACAATTACTCCTAAATGTTATAGGCATAGTTAATGAAACTAATGGATTTCATGAAGTAACTTTATATACAATGCTGAATCTGAAAAAGTTGTAACTTTGTAATGTTCACAATTTTCGAGAATAAAAACAAAAAAGAATTGTTTTCGTTGATATATGTGATATATTCCTTTGGGTTTGTAGTGAGATAGACGACTCCAAGTAAAGCAAAACTATAAGATAACACTTTAATAATATTTTTTCTTATATCGTGCACTTTGGAGATATCCATACTTTCTTCAGTAAAAATGGTTACTAAACAACATATACAAATTGTGATTCTATACAAGGAATCAGCATTTTCCATTGACCGAGAAGGCGAAGGTTATTTAACCATAACCTTCATTGTTAGTATAATCATTTGTTACATACCTATACATAAGAATTTTTTATTTGCCAATAATAAATTCTCCCTTACTGTTAGTAAAATGTTTTCTCATTGTGTAATTTTTAATATTTGTTACATGATTTAAATAATAATGTATATAAAACGAAGTTTGTAAATACGTAACTTACATGTTCTTCTTTCTCATTCCTCATAATTCCGCAATCTGATTTACAAAGTACAACTTTGTAGTTAATTAAATTATGTTATAGTTTGTAATGACTAATACACCTTCCGTGCGGAAAGCTATGCTCTTTCTAAATTATACCTTGCTTCAGTTTTCAGTAAAATATGCAGAGCATTCTCCAATTAAAGTAGTTACACGCTAGTCCTACGGAATTAGCCTTTCCGTGGATGGTGCAGGGTAGGGCTCGCTTTAATGACATGCAGGACGGCGAAGAGAAGAGAAAACCAGACGATACACGAAATTAACGAAACTAAATCCGGACGCATTAATCTCATCTCTTATCTAGGTGGGACAGGATAATTAATAAAAGTTGAGATACCGTCAGTCAATTAGCCTGAAAGTCCCGCGAGCATCTCGTGGTTCTTCGGTGTCGAAGAACGGAACCGCACTATACATACACGCACAGCACACATGCAATTATCACATTCCGCAGAGTGGAGAATCGTCGGAATGGTGTGCTTATGAGGGATAATCCCCCGCACCATGGCCATTGTGGCCGATCTAACAATCGCGAGATTAGTGAAAGCTGACTCAGCTATTTCTCCCGGCTTTATTGTTATTTTAGATCTCTTTTAATTGTTTACTATTCACGAATCGAAACAGCTTGATTGCATATATCGAAGCAAATTTTATACAAAGTCGACCTAAACGGAAACAAAAAAAAAGATCCTGCTTAATAGAGATATTTCACATTAATACTCAGCTGTAATAATTTTATTTACTGATATCTTTGTGCTCAAATGAGGACCCTCGTAACAACTTTTAGATATTATACAGCAAATTTTATTTAAATTGTTGCTGTTAGCAGAGAAACAACTGCTTCCAACT
Organism: Protaetia brevitarsis; assembly: GCA_004143645.1. NCBI lineage: Eukaryota > Metazoa > Arthropoda > Insecta > Coleoptera > Scarabaeidae > Protaetia > Protaetia brevitarsis. The sequence continues at coordinate 63,436 of RXPK01004122.1, read as the reverse complement.
TAAATTTCTTTTAATTTAACACTTGAGAAAGATTGTATATTTACCAATCTTTTCTCAATAACAATAAAACTGTTATTTAAACTTCAATATCTCTTCCAATCAAACAGAAACGAAGTCAAAACCCAAACATCATGCAGTGGCAAGTTCTTTGAAGACGAAACTTCAACAAAACTTTTGTAAAAGTTGCCAATCTTTTGGAGTTTTGTACTATCTTCTATGGAACCTGGTCGTGGACGAGCTACTAGTAAAGCTGGACAATGAAGGATATAAACCTCTGGAGTATGCAGATGATCTTGTCATTTTGACCCAGGGTAAATTCAACAGCGTAGTGCGAGACATAATTCAACATGCTCTACAGGTTGTACAAGCATGGTCCAAGGAGGATGGTTTAAATATTAGTACCTCCAAGATGACCATTATAGCATTCATCAGAAAAGAAGATGCTCAGATGGCTCTTGAACCCCTAAAACTACGGAGTGAGGAAATAAGGGTGCCACAGGAAGTGAAATGTCTTGCTATCACCATAGACCCTAAACTTGCTTGGAATTTACAGCTTCAAGGGATCAAAACCAGGACGCAGATAAGACTCATGCGGCTTAAGAAGCTAGAAGAGCACACGCAAAATATGGGGTTCCACACCTAATGTAATGTACGCACGGTGGTCAGACCTATGATCACTTATGCATCTCTGATAGGCCGGACAAATGTGCAGCAGCAAACTGTTATAACTGAACTTATCAAGATGCAGAGGCTTGCGTGATTAGGAATAACAGGAACCATCGTCTCCTACGGCAGTAATAGAATGCCTCCTAGATTTCTCTCCTTTAAGTTTCGGGATAATGGGCTATGCAGTAATACGGTATCTCAGATTGCAAAAACTACCAAGAGATAGATGAAATGGGACACAATAATATTATCCATCACATGGAAAGCAACCAATTGGGAATGAGATCGGCGGCACATGAATTCGACACATCTTTTGAACAGGAATTTCGAGGTGGAAATCTCGAATCGACTCCCGGAGAACTGATGTGGTTTACAGGCGGATCAATAACCGAAAACGGGATTGAGGTATACCGCGGTATGAAAAGTACGATAATCATCCTTCCACTAAGAACATATGCCACGGTTTTCAAGCAGAGCTATACAGAATATTGCATTGTGCAACTGAAATCAATTAGAGGGCTTATGAAAAAAAAGTAAATCTATTCCAAGGGCGCCTACTGAATCTTATGATACCATCGAGGCTGGTTTGGAAATGTATTCGAGAAGTAAATAGCCTGACCGCAGCAAAGTCAGTTTGCGGTGGGTGCCCGGATATTCGGCAATCGAAGGAAACGAAAAAGCCGATGAGCTAGCGAGAAAGGGATCCTTCAGCTTCATATATAGGCCCAGAACCTGTTTTAAGGATATGTAAAAACACGGCATGAAAGCAGGTAAGAAGTTGTGTCGAAAAGGAACACAAAGATCACTGGAATAATACAGCCAGGCAAACTCACGGAAAGGCTTTTATTAAGGGGCCATCAAAAGAGAAGACCGAAGAACTACTGCAGCTCAGCAGAAATCATCTTCGCACCGTAACTTCGTTCTCTAAAAGAGCGCTGTGCATTGAAAGGATACTTACTGGGATCAACACTGGTGATAGCAACTGCGGACTGTGTAATGGAAGAGAACCTTTACTACATCCTGTGTGAATGCGAGACTCTGGACGTGTAAAGACAGGCAATTTCTGATACACCAAAAATGAACCCAGAGGAGTAGGTTCTTCCATCCAACCAACCAAAGACCTGTACAGATTAATGCAAGGTTCTAGGGCATTGAAAAGGCCAGTATAATTTAAAAGATAAAAGAAATGAAAGATTAGATACAAAAAGCCAATAGTGTGCAGTATTTCCGAAGACTTCAAGTCAGAAAGCTCCCATAATGAGAAAAAGGTTGTCGCAAAATAGGGAAAAAAAATGTATCGCTTGTTAACAGAACATGTAAAGCAGCGCACTGAATATTCTATGTTACATAGAGAAACTACAGAGAGAAGATTGCTTTCAACTGTAGACACACATTTGAAGAATCTCGGCGTACAGAACCTTGAAAAAAATTAATTATAAGCCATCGAAAATATCGAAGATAAATAACAGTTTTTTTTGGAGTTACCTAAAAACCAAAATATACGTAATTTGACCAAACTGAAAGACTATTTACGTACTGCACGTTGTGCGATATTGTGACAATTATTAGAATTTGCTTTAAAAATTGGATGTAACATAAAACTTTCCCCTTGTTACGTTGTTTTATAAGTGTTAATTAATACTTAAAGATATTTAATAATAATAAAACAAATTAATAGTGCCTATTCACTAAAGCAATGACAATTTTTACATATTTAAATTATATAAGTATATGAAAAATTTATGTGTAATGAAAAAGAAAGGAACCCGTAAGATACTAAGATTTTATTGAAAAATATTCACCTAAAAAATAAACTTACTGTTAGTGAAATTAAACTTTCACCTGATAAAAACTAAAATACAACTTGAGTATTTAAATCTTTAATAACTAATCCGTAAAGCAATGTAAATCAGGAAAAGACTACTCTTAAAAACTGAATTCTATGTAAATAGCACAGTATATTTTTCCAACGAGGTACTGTATTTATTTTCATTCACAAGAACAGTCAAGATTTTATTTTTCGACGGGGAGTGTGAAAAAACAGAAAGGGAGTGTGATGTGATGTCGGCGAATAAGTTCTTTGATAGAAAAACAGTAAGTTAATGGAAATAAAACAAGGAACGTGAGATCCAAATATAGATATTTACGATACAGCTTTACGCAAATTACTGTTGTCTTTTCTATAACCACGGTGCTTTTTTCTCTTGACAAGTACCCCAAGCGGTGAATTTTAGAACTTTCACGTCGTGGCTAATATGTTATATGGTTAAGGAAAATAACTCCTTCTATCATGATATTTAAAACGAAAGTAAAGGAAATTATAATAAACCTTAGCTGTGCACGTAAACAAAAATGAAACGAAATGATAAAAAATAATACCACTTTAACCATATGGATTGTAAGTGTACATATATAATGAGGACCCTTTCTCTGCCTAATCTAGTAATCAATGATGATAATAAACGGAAATAGTTCTAATGAAATGTATTCAACCTCCCAAGCAACATCGTTTGTATAATACGTCTACATTATAGGTAAATGTGGTTTTGAAGTGGTAACGGTAAAAAAAATATTTGTATTGATTAGCTAATCTTTACGACTCCATAGGATATTGAAAGGTTTAGTATAATATGCATATCTACATTGATATTTGTATTGGAAGACCTAATAGAAGTATATCATTAATAATTAAGTTGTGGTTCCTTAAAGTTAGATTCTATTGTTTTATTGATAGTGAATTAATAGCTTGTAAATACTTCATTTGCCGACTTTTATTCAATAGCTTATGTAAACGTTAAAAGTAACATTATGAAACTTAAACAGATGCACCTTGATTTCCAAAAAAAGAGTATTGCCTTGGGATTATTTTCTTAGATAAAACAGCCTTCTCACTCAAAATATATTTATTTTACTCAAGAAGAACAGTTCATGTTAAAAATGTTATTTTTGTCTAAGATTTGCATGAACGAAATAAATAGAACTCATTTTAATATAATAATATTTAAAACGCTAAAAGTGGTTGAAATGACATTTTCGTTTCTCTCAGTGTAGGTGAGAAAAAGGCAAGAACTACAGTAAATAGAATGCATTTTATTATTACAGGTCAATACCGCAAAGTTTACTTATTCTCTGAGAGAAATAAAAATCTTCGTTACATTGTAATTCGCACATTACAGAAAATCAATGCTGTCGCAGTCAGGTCTCAATTATTTCTATACGTTTTCGGACATCATTTGCTAAATGTAGATTGCTTACTAGCATACTATATTATACGATAATATCTTAACGTCTTGCGTAGCATAAAACTTTCCTGAATCGAAGAGCATCGAAGTGTTTGTAAGTTTATGTTAGGAAACTCAGACCTTAGACAAGACTGCATATAGCAAAAATGTGCTCTTTGCATTGCAGTATTCATCAAACCGATTTCCAAGATCCTTAACCTCCGATCTACATAGTATTTTGATTAAACGAACTTAATAACGCTTCTGCGTTCGATTTTTTGGTTGCGAAACGTGTTTTACCCAAAATTAATCATTAATCATTCAGCGTTTATATTGGAAAGGATGTTGCATTCCATCAAGAAATGTATTATTGATATATTTACCACATTTAACACATATATCATGTTCTAATTGTATAAAAACATATGATTCATAAAAATGCGATAAAAGCGAACATTCGTGTGTATATTTTATTTAGCCGTGTCCTCATTTTAAGAAATGTAAAAATTTACGGTGTCATAAAAATTATTTATTCATACTCCAAAAGCATCTACCTTTCCGTGTATACAACTCTGTTGCAGGTCACGTAATACACGGAATGTTTTTCTGCTATTCTCTAATCTTTACATATATCCTCAAAGTTACACCCTTTTATACGCAATTTGGACGGTTGGTGTTAAGGTAAAGCTCTGCTAAATTATACTTACGATCAAGTACGTAATTTAATAATTCGAATTCTTGAATTTTGATGATTTGTACGTCCCCAACGAAAGCCAAAGAACGATTAAAACATTTGTTATATAATAATGGTTGAAATGTGATACACGTCAATATTCTCGCCTACACATACATATTGCAAATGGTTCCGCCATACACGTGTTACTCTCAATAAGAACAGGTGAATATAGAACCTTTCATAGTGAATATTGGGTGTTACATTATTAAACGTGCTTCGCAGGTACGTATTGCCTACACAAAGGCGGGGTATTAAGGTAAAAATCTTCTTCCTTTCTTAAACGACCTGAATTCTGTCAGTTTTATGAGAATTTAAATTCCACCCTACAATGCTTACGAACTTCCTCGACGCACTGAAGCGCGATCAATAAACGCTCCCATTGTGCACGTTTATTTTGCTCAGGTTGAGTCGATATAAAATAGCAAATTAATTTTGTGTACCTCGGTCTCGCGAGCGAGCATACATTCAAAATTTTATATATATAAAACCGGCGAAGTATAGGCGCGCTTAATCTGAACATGAGCTTCGGCTCGTGGGCGAAAACGTAAGTAAAGCCTTCGTTTAATTATTTTTTGTGTATCTGTGTTTAATGTTTATTTAAATTAGATGAGAAGATCAGCAAATCGTATTGTCTTAGCATTGTCGTCATGATACGCTAAATAAATACATACGTTGTGGAAGGAGAGCGCAATGTCTCCTGGGATTTATAATATCGAAAACATAAAATCTGTCTAACTAATTGTAAAGAGAAGTGTTTTTTTTTCATAATTCAACGCTAGTCGTATTTTGCGCGCCATATTGCTTACGAAATATCGGTCGAAATTTAAAAATTAGGTATATCCCGATTTTCCTCAATAATAATATACAGGTATTCCGTAACTGGTTCATTAAAAGTTTATGATAATCTATTGTTTACTTATATCTGAGATTTTGGCACCATTATCTGTTCGATACGAACTATAAATGTGAAATACTTTAACCAAAATATCACTTCCAATGGAGCGCAATATCAACTTGTTTGTTTTAAATAGAATGATCTAATTTTTTACTCATTTTTGGATTCTACGACCATAAATACGTCAGTTTTCATTATCTATTCCTATAGCTACATGTTGCCGCTTTTGAGTTACTTAAGTTTTTCTTTTTTCTTAAAAAATAATCATTGCATCATTCAGAAATTAATATCCCGGTTGATACTGCAAGGTCAGACTCCAAATTTGCTTTGTTGAGAATGGAGATCTAACTCTAAGAAACGGTACACACACTTCATATTTTAACATACAGGGTGATCAAACCTGAAGAACAGAGTGACATATTTTTAAATATGGAAAACTCAATTTTCTTTAGAACATCCTGTATTTTAATTCGAAATTATATGAGCGACTTTTTGTTAAACAGACTCAGTAACTCTTATCTTTTATTATTTCTAGGTGGCTCCGAATGGGATTAATGCCAAATTCATGTGATTTCTTTGAGTTACATACAAGAATGCTGTTGTTGTTGCTGTTCGAATAGCGATTTCTATTAATATTGCGTTGTACAAAAGTGTAATTACGATAAAATACACAAACACTTATAGGTTAGTTAATGGATTTGACATTAATCCCATTCAAAGCCACCTACAAACATTTAAAGATAGGGCTAGTTAGTCTGTTTAACAAAAAATCGCTTATATCTCAAAATTTATTAAAGATAGGCATAGGGAATGCCGATATAAAATGATAGGTGTGATATTTACTTTTTAATTTCAAATTTAAATACAGGCTGTTCTATTTAAAACAATTGAGTTTTCTACATTTGAAAATATGTCACTTTGTTCCTCAAATTTGAACACCCTGTATGTTAAAATGTGAAGTGTGTGTACTATTTCTTAGAGTTATATTTACATTCATCACATAGCAAGTTTAGAGTTTCTACTTGCAGTATTAACCGGGATATTAATTTCTCAATGATGTAATGATTATAATATATGCTTTTAACTTATATAACACAAAAACGGCAACATGTAGCTATAGAAATAGCTAATGAAGACTGACGTATTTATGGTCGCAGAACCGAAAAATGAATAAAAATTATATCATTCTATTTAAAATAACAAAGTTGACGCCCGTTTCCGGTCAACTGGAAGTGATATTTTGGTTAAAGTTTTTCACATTTGTAGTTCCTATCGAACAGATAATGGTGCCAAAATCTCAAATATAAGTAAATAGAACATCATAAAGCTTTAATTAACCACTTACATGGAATACCCTGTATATTTATTGTAATTTGGTTGAAAAAAAAAGTACCAATTCAATACATCAAAACCAATCAGCAGATGCAATGTTGATTATTTTGGGTTAAAGTCAGTCTAGTACGGTAATCATGTAATAATTGGTTTTGTTCGAGCAGATGTTTATTTTTAAAGAGAGATATTACTGACAATGAGTCAAAAAATAGATTTCATACAAAGTCAGGATTTTAGTTTCTTTTAAAATCCAATCTATATAAAGTATTGTTTTACTATAGCATACAGTTGTATCACTGCTAACCCTGTCCCCACAGGATAAATTCGTATTTCAAGTGAGGGTAACAGCAACAGTAACACATTATCCGAAGGCTGTGCGTGTTAACCACATCTCGTAATTGTATGCCAAATCAGACACTAAGCTTTTTAACACATCTATATGCTTTTTTTTTTCATTTTAAACGATTGCCCACTACAACACCCAATAAGAGCACAATATACTTAACAGTGTAGGACTTATTATTTAATGTAAAATAACAAATGATTCAGATAAAAAGCGTTTTGTTAGTTTGTTAGGCGAGTTTTGAGACACCCTGTATACTTTTCTGTAATGATTACTACAGCATGTATTGCTTATATTCCTATGGGTGTATTCCTGTTAGTAGATCATAATGCCTAATATCCTGACAAATTTTTAATTTTATTTGAAAAATTCAAAAACTCAACAAAATTGCAAATAATTTAAAAGAGGTTGAATTTAGGACTAGGGAACCCTAACTTAAGTTCATCACTAATGATGTGAAAAATTCAGAAGAGTAATAAAAATTATATCCATTATTCCATTTAAAATAAGGAAGTTGATATCAAGAACCTGTATACCGGAAGTGCCATGAGACAACATATTTTCCTTAAAACTGCGTTTCCAAAAGATCCGGAGGGAATTTAAGGAGGCAGCAACGAAACAATTTTCGCTGAAGTTTATCGTCTACAGGAAAAGAAAATAAAGAAATTTTTAAGGTAAGCGTCTAGAGGAAAGTTTTATGACATTTATTAGTATTTCGTTTAGTGCATTTTTTGTATATTTCTTCTACACTGAGAAAAATAAATTGAGAAATTAGATTATAGATCCCTTTATATTAATTACTAAAATAGTTATTGTCAAAAGGTGTTTATTAATAATAAAATAATCAGATTTTAAAATATCTATAGTAGGATATACAATCTCGATCTTACCACCTACATTCAATTGAAATAAATATTAATATACTCTATTGCTGAAATCCTGTATAATGCGTGGATTATATGGATAGTAGTGTTATTGTCCGCAGTATTAACTGATATTCGACGCACATCCATTTCTACAATAAATTTTTAAAACGCGTTGCCCGCCCCTTGCTTTATTCATCCTCGGACTTTACCGATGAAACCGACCAATAGACGGCATTGTTTTGCTGTCTAAAATTACCGGCACATGCTTATTAGTACGTTCTTGTTGATTTCCGTTTGTCTAATTGTTGTGTATCTTTTGTGATTTCAATTATAGAAATAATGGATGCCAATGTGGAGCAAATTGATTGGGGTTTGCCAGAATTAGTAAACATATTTGGTAAGTACCTAATAGATAATATAAAATATACTTCGTAGTAGATTCTTATGTTTGGATAGAAAATTAACCTAACATTTGCGTACTTGTGATGGTTTTGTTTTATGTTAACGAGGTAATAGTACGTTAGAATTTTGCAAATTGTGTTATTAATTAATAGCAATTAATAGCATGAATGTTAAAACTAATAATACAAGTATATACGCTTTCTGTACTATACGAGTTAATAAACACTATTAACAGGAACTTATTATACAAATATTCTCAGCGGCAATATAAAATATGATGGTCCCTATAGTAGCTATAAAATATATTAAAACATAATATATTTATATTAAAGAGTACAATCTATTTCTCTCAGTGTATAAAACGACAAAATACATATATACGTTTACGGATTCATCTAGAGAAATAAGGCTTAATATCAGCAATTTTTGATATTTGTTATTGCTAATTGATTATAGTTAGTACATGAGACGATTTGTGTACATATTATTGACCTAAAACCTAAATTTGAGCTGTTCGTTTGATATAAAAGATACCTTGACTCTATACAGGATTTTTTCTTTAGTATACACAAATATTATTTCCTTCCGCAAAATGTACGGTTGTACTATACATGACTTTCCTCAACTGGTTTACCTTAACACTTTTCTTTATTTCTCGTTCCTTGAATAATGAACTTACTCCTCACAACCTCTTGGAAACGCAGCCTAAAGTAGATTATAGTTAACTATAATGATCTTGCAACTATCGAAATTATATTTCTACAAGAGGTTTCAAACATTTTAATGAGCCAATTCGGTAGTACCCTGTATTTTTTCAAAGTAGATAACAAAATTTTAATAACTTATTCTACTAAAAACATTTTTTTAGTTTCGTGCTAGTATTTTGTTGAGCACACTACTGGTTCAATTGAAATGACTGAATTAATTCAGCATGTCCCTCTTTATTTTAAATATATAACCTAGAGATGAATTTCTTATTTCATTGAGTTGAACAAGGTGATACAGCTCGAGCAAGGGTAGACTCATGATTCTTGGAACTGTTTTTGATCTTAAATATCATTTAAAGACATCTAACTCTCCAGCTCTTGTTCTTCTTTGGAAACCAGTTGCGTTTGATTGCGTTATATATTATTCTGCGTCTGTGTATTCAAGTAATTTTGAATGGAAACAATCGTTCTTCGATATCTTTTTGCTACTGTCTTAGTTCTTCTTTTGAGAAGTTGATATATCTTAAGAAATTACTTTAATATGTCTAGAACTTTAAAATGCGCGTTCCTTAGTAAAAATGTTTGCTTGGCTTCATATTTATTTGCTTGATGTTATTATACTCTATAATATTTGCAAACTTACAGCTTCCATCAATAAATTCCACTTGGGAGGATACAGGGAAAATATTTCGAGTTTCTTATAACATTATATGAAGCTGACAGAAAATTTTCTTCAAATGGGATGGACTACAAAACTTTGTACAGAGATATATGTTTGTATTTTAACCCAACGCAGGCAGGTTGAAGTCAACGATAATGTTTTGCTTCAGTTAACGAACAATGTTATTGTTCATTCCCCTCCTTCATATCAGGTTTCATTTGGTGTATGCAATTATTCCGCAAGTTCATAATTATATACTAATTATGAAATAATTCTGATATGATAGGTATTAAATTCCGATCATAATAGTATGTTATTTGTTCATTTAGATTTACCCTCGAGTATTATTTTTGACTCTTTTGTCACGACATACGATTTTGCCATAGATGTATGTACACAGCTAATACTGGGATGCATCAGGTACTTATAAGTGTATATAATCGTTTGTTTAAAAAATTTTCGAGGCCCCAATGTGCGAGGTGCCACCGGCAGATGAAAAATACACACAAACGTACGTGACCGGAATATAACGGCATAGATAGGATTCGTGCATTTTTGTTAACAAATACGTCAATATTGACGGAAACATGGCAGAACAGGAATCACTTTTGTTTCCTCTACATGAAAAATCACACGCGCATATTAATTAAGCCAGCAGGTTTTACCAGAAAATGTCTGATTGTTCGTACTTTGCTTCGTATGGAAATCACGTTCGGAAGAAAGCACAATGCTTACGTATTTCTCAAACGCAATTCTTTTTTCTGATATACTGTGAATACATATGTGTACACCTATGCATTACAAACTTTGTTATTACATTATGTTATATTCGTTGCGTTAGCTAATGTCAACGAACAAACACTATTACTTTACCAGACCTACAGGACAGGTTTCTTTAGAAGTCTCCAATATTGTATACAAACCAAAGGCAATTATAATTTACTTTAATTTTAAACTACCAGCGAATACACTCTTTCGCAATGCTCTACTGAAATTAGTGTTATCTTATTGCTCATCCAAATGCAATATTGCTAATTTAGGCAGTGTTTATTTTATTTCGTTCAGGCCTATTCAACAACTAATTCCCTTCTTTTATAATCGTTAATTACAGAGAAGGCTTAAAAATGAAATATTAATATTTATGAGAGATTGAATACTACGAGAGCACTTGAATAATACAATCCGAGTACGCAATTTACTGGATCATTAATTTTCGTCTCTTCCCCAATAGAAAATTTAACTCTCTGCGGAATTAATTCATAATATTTATGAGTATCTGTTTCGGCGGCGATGGTCGAAATTATTTTTTCTTCATTAATCATTTAAGGGGTTGTCAGTAACGTGCGTTGCTACGGATATTATTAAACGCATAAATTAAGAACTGAATTACGTGAGTCCTACATTGCGAGCTGGGGGCTGTAGACGAAGATAACGTCACGGGAAGGATTAACAAACAATGCGATAAGAATAATTAACAGAAATCCATAAAAGCATGTCACTTAATAAAGCATTTAGTCGTTCCCGTTTATGAGTTTATGAATATTTAGGTTTCTTAAAGCATGAAATGGACGTCCTAGTGTAATAAATGATGAATAAGGTGTTTGATTTGAAGTTGTATAATTAGATGTCTTAGGAAATTGATTAACTAGGGGACGGTGGCATAGCTACCGCTATAGCAACTATAGCAATGATACAGGGTACCTTAGCTGGAGCGACATCAATATGCATAGTCGTCGTAGGCTAAATAAATTTGAAAGAGATTTGGTGTCAAATGCTTGTGGCTTTGCATGGATCTCGTAGCTGGAGTCTAGCATTTTTGTACAGCCCTTTGGAAGCCGAAGAAATAAGCGACCTTTTTGACGTTTTGACGCTAATAGGTGGTTAGAATAAATTTTTGATAATTTGAGATGTCAATTATTATCTACTCAGAGAGCTCATACCCAAGGGTTCTGTTTTTGCTTTGAATTATTTGTCAATCAGAAAAAATGTCAATGAAAAAATTGAACCCGCGCAACATTTTTAATTATTCCAGCATCATACTGTGTATATTGCTATGGTTTTCTACCTGCTCTCAAGCCAAAAACAAAACTCCATGTCAGACGTCTCCCACAATAAAAAAAGAGAAAGCCATAGCAATATATACATATATCGCTCTATTTTTCACAAATGCCTGGCATTAAAATTTTTAAATTTTAATTATAATGTTAATTAAGGTATTCTATTTGTTCTTATATATACTATACTTTATTTAGCACTCAATAATTTTATTTATCTTTATAATAAATATTATGATAATTTGACCCACCTTTCAACACACTCTTCAAATTACTTGCTGACGAATCGTCACATACGATATCTTTACCTAAATAGCATACCCCCTCCTAGAATTTTTTAATGTTAAATTGATAGAACATAAGCATTTTTCTTTATTAAAACACATAACACTCTTGTTTTTTTTTTTTTTAATTTTGAGAGACTCCTACATCGCAGGTACTACGTACAACGAATTCATGTACTATATAAGACAAATTTACTTCAATCAAAATAGCTATTCAAACTTGCTTGGTAATTTCATAAATTCACTCATAGAAATTTCAAATATTATTGAGTAGATTCCGCTAATTCAAACTAGTAAGGAGTAATTTATTATTCAACGGTTAAACTGACTGTGTAAAGGAATCTGTAATTTTAGTGTAAATATTTATCGTTAAATTTGAAATTTTCTGTAATAAACCATACCAGAATCGATTTGTGCCAACATAAATCTGCATATCAAACAACAATTTCTAACAAAATAGAAAATGATGGCGATTCTTACAAACCTAACTCCAAAATGAAACTGATCGTGAACAGTTGAAAGAAATATTCTTTTACTGTTTAAAATTGATTCAAAGCTAATTAATAATTTTCATTTTAGGTGGGGAATCATTAATGATATACCTGGCTACATAGTTCTTGGTAAATTACGGCCCAAATTGGACAATTTGGGACTCTAACAATCGGTTAGGGGTTTTAAAATATCAGGATTCTTCCCAGGATATATTTTCGTTACAAAATCGTAAGGATCGTTCAAATAAATATATATTTAAATACAATACATATATAGTATCAAAACGTTTTAGGTATGAACTTAGTGAAACTGGGATGTTTCTGAATGTGTGGCGTAATATTGTAGAAATAGCGAACAAAATAATCGCCACTGTGGTCGCCAGAAGAAGGATGCCTCATTTACTCATAAACTTTGTTAACAGTTGTCTAACTTCAATTGTTGTCGATGCTCAAATAACTAACACAAATTTAAATAGAAAGAAATGCTGTTATTTACTGCAGACGGAAGGAATTACACGACATATTACTAAAATATAACATCCGAAGAAAAATAGTAATTATAATATAAAATAATTTCCCGGAATAATATTTACAAAAACATTAGGTGAGCTTGAACTAACAAAATACAGTTAATGGTTTTTATGGTCGTATAAATATCATTTCGATCTAGTATGGTTTATTATAGTGGTCGTACAATTTAATAGTTAACATTTAGAGTATGCAACCAGACATGCATGTTAAATTCCAACGATTCCTTTACTATGCTTTGAAACCTGTTTGAAATGAGTGTTAAATTAACTGAATCAGTTTAAATATTAAAACATTTCCATAGCAATATTTAGGCTTCAATAGGTAGTAGTAATGCATCTGTGCAATGTTGCGTAATGTATTCCAAAATTATGTTTAATAAGATCAAAATTTAGATTGTTGATTAAAAGGAGAATTGATTAACTTTTTAATTAAAAATTTACAACAAACATTTTTCAAAAAGTTTGATAAAACATCGTTGCTGACCAATGTTTTTCTTATTACAACTAATAGTCCTAGTATTGGTAGGACTGATTGGCTACTTCCACTTTTGTTAACAGTATTACTAGACATACTCATACACCATCTCAATACGTTTTCATTTCGTTAAATGTATTTTTGCTCATCAATTTATCTTTGAGACTTATTTTAAGAATTATCAGAAATAAATTGATTTATAAGTATTTCTCCTAACACTAATCTATCCAAATCTTCTTTTCCTAAATCAGTTAAATTTATTTTTAATAACCCACTCTCCTCACTTAATGATAAATTACTTAATATACTCACAGTTGTTCGGTACACCAATGAGATCTCCCATCAGTACCATTCCGTTTTTATCATGGATCGACTATTTGATTGCAATTTACCCTACTTGCTTTTTGTTGTACCTTCCATAAGTATGTGGTTGAGTGAAGAACAAAATAGAAACCCGGATTCAAAACCAAAACTAGCATGCAGTTGGATCAAAAAAAGTCACAGATTCTGGGGCTAGTATACATGGAGAAAGAAAGGGTCTGGTTAAATACAGTAAAGTTACTTTGTGTGGATGTCTAAGCATAAAGCAGAAAGCGTTCTGAAAGGATATTTAGTGAACCTGAATCGCGTCTGATGATAATCGAGGCTGCGCATACCTGATGCAGTAGCTGAGTGCGTCAACAAAAAATACTAGATCCACAGGAACCGTATTGCAGGTCCGATACTCAACCATCTCGATATTTGGCTATGGATGATCTGGCTCTCAACCAAATACAGCTTGGAACGATGACGAGCTTACTAATAGGATACGGTTGCTTAAAGAGGTAGCTATAGAGAATCAGAATCTTTAATGATAGAAATGTGTAGACCATGTAACGAGAAGGAGGAAGAAAAGACCGTTCACCACGTTGGTTTTGTATGTATAGCATTGAAACGGTAGCGATTGGTATCGCTGGGAACAATAAACCCGTTGAGAGATCTACCGGAAACAGGTTTAACCACGTAGGCTACTAAACTTATTTAAAGGAACTAAGCTGTTTGTGTAAATAAATATAATAATGAGAAGACCTAATCTGTACTCAGTGTCCTAATCGATCACTGAATCAATCAACACTGGTCAGCTAATAAATATAATTAGATTCAATTTAATAATAGTTATATGAATCTTTAATATATAATTTTTTAATCTTTTAACTATTTAAAATGAAAGCTATTATAAATTACTTATCTATACAATAACACAACTTTACTTGCATGTGTAAAGTTGTGTTATTATTAATCCAATATTCGAATTCAGGTAAAGTGCGGTTTTAGGCATTTGATAAAACTTGTTGGTATTAGAAAGGGTAAAGGTATCTAAACAATATACATGTAACGCTAACGGCCGAAGAGTCCGAACCCATGTCTCATCAAATTGGATTAATCTGACGTTTCGTAATCCTAGTTCGTAGGCGACCATCATATTGAGAAAAGAATATTTTTTCTATAAATTGTCGTCGGACAATATAGTCGGTTAAGCCAATAATACCAGTCACTTATGAAATATTCGAGGTAGCAGGTGTATAGCAAGTCATAGTAAGTCCTCGAAAGCGGGATTACTGTATATAATCCAAACCTAATGTATCCCAGGGGAACATCTCTACATGTTCCTATGACAAACACAAGCTAATTCAATCCAATTTAAACCCGATAGAAATTGCACTTGACGAGGGACTAATCAGCCAACTGTGCCGACTGTGGAAACACTTTGAATACCACTCGTGTCGTTTAAATCGAATTTTGGTAATTAGTTCTCTAATTATTGGATTTGTGTTCTCTGCAGCGATAGCGCTCAGGATTACGTACGTTCCGCGCGCATTATATCCGTATTTTAGCTTCTGCGATTGGTTTAAACAAATTTGCACCTAATTTTGTGCGGCCTGGTATCGCTAACTTTCGCGAATTTAGTTTGTTGGGCAACCCCTAGTTAGTGAAATCTTGAATTTACATAGTGCTATAAAAATATTAGACCCCTAGCTAGTTGATTCAAAGGCTAAAGTCAGGAATACAATTAGACGATATTATAACTTTTAATTCTCTTTGTAAGGATCTTATGTATCGTTAAGGCTTCTTTTATATTTACAGTAAAACAAGTAATAAAACTGTTCCGATTTGTTGCAACTTTGCATTAATTTTCATAAAATAATTTATGACTGATTCTAAACTCTATAGCTGTATCAAAACCAAAAAACACGTTAATGTAGTGAAACACGTACACAAGGAAAACTAGATAATAATAATGGTGATAGGAAGCTCTAAATACGTGGTATTATAATCATAATTATTTTAATGTGGATTTTAGATAATATGCTGCTTTCCTTGGAATAATACTATTTATTACATTGCAGAAGAAAAAGAGTTTAAAAAGTGATCTGAACACCCCAAAAATCCATTCCCCGAAACGAGAAAATTTGATTGTCAGTGATAAAAGCATTCTAGGCATATGACATACCTAAGGTGTTGCAATAGGGCCAACATTATCTGTGTACTACGATGGAGCCTTAAGATCCCCTTTATTCTGAAGGCAACATTGAAAGATATACAGATGCTGGAAAGGCTGCTAACGTCGCTGTAGATAGAGTTGCCTGTGACCAGGCAACTAAAGCTCACTACCTAGCAAACTGAAAGAGTGCACCTGACAACTAGCAGAAAGCTAAAGCAGAGACAGAGAATACAGAATTGGGAAAATATCGTTACTAATGGTCCATGGGGTATAATAAGCATATTTCATGTATTACAAAAACATCACGAAATAAATAAAAAATCAAGCAATAAACTTGAGCAGTGAATGTGGAAATAAGTAGTGGATATAAAATTGTGAATATAAATAAGTAGTAATTAAGTGAATTTAGTTTATTAATTGTTTATTTATTATTAGTGTTATTTTATATTAATTAAACTTCTGTGTAGAAATACATATCTTTTATTTAATATATCGCCTACTTAATCCCGAAAGCGTTACTAGACTGTTATAATTAGTACATTTACATTCAATATTTACAGTTTTAAGATTTACCATTTATGGGTAGTGAATGAAAACGATAAGTATGTAATAAACGTACAGTCGCAAATATCGTTACTGGGAAACTAGTCTTTCATTCTTCTACCACTTTTATTATTTGTACAACATCTGTACAAGGATTATAGTTCAGATTTTCAGCTATTATGTGATTTTGGAATTATAAAAATTCAGAACCTTAATAACAACTAAATAAAGTAATTAATGATTAAAAGGAAAGCTCTGACAATTAATAGTTCCCGATGGAACTATATGTGAAGTTCTCGGCAAGTGTTAATTTTTCTTTTGTTTTAATCACTTATTACTTTATTTAGGTATTATTAAAGCGAAAACTTTCAAGAATTGAGAACTCTCGATTCCTAGTTCTTGCGAACTCTCATCACTATTCTATACAGATTTCTACCGAGCTTTGAAGGTGATAAAGAATTGCCAATATGTATTATTCGTGCATATACAACTACGTCAATCAGGGCACTACTGGTATTGACAAGAACCGTTCCAATAGATCGTCAGATGAAGAAGAAACGCCAAGAGGGGTGAAGAGGGCAATAAAACACAGGTGTGACCGAACATATTTGACAAATAAAACACCACTTAAGATAAGAATAAATAGATCTTTACTTCTGGCTTCACCCAAGTTCTGGAAGAATCTGCAGAACTACCGATTTAACTGAGGGAGCTTATCAGAGAGCGCAGGAATGTCAGGAATCTGGCCCAACGCACTCTCTGTCTTGCTGATTTCCGGAGGGCCAACCTCCTGGCGACGCGGGCGCGTGATAAAACACACTAGTGCTCTCTGATGGAACAAACTGGCCTTGCTCACTACGGAGGACGATACCCGTTTAAAAATTGTTGAGGGCGCCCCGAAATTTCGGCGGGAATGCAATCCAGAATAGGATCCAGGTATTCGGTTAAGTTAGAGGTATACACAGACTTTCTGCATGAAGTCTTTCGTGATGCCAAACTAGTCGACGAGTTTGATCCTGATGGCGGAGGCTATCAAGGTGAAGCTGAGGTGGACTATCGCAGCGATGTGGATGATTCCAAATCGACACGGTTACCCCAGCAGAGCTTGACGCTCTCATCAAAAGCAAGAGCAACAAAGAGTCTTCAGTCGTGATTTATAAATTAGGATCGCATCATCATCATAATAATAAAAAAAATTGTTCTTGTCAAATTTTAAACGTCGATGATAGATTTAAAACAATTTTCTTTGTTTGGAACAGGAAGGGCGATTTTCGAAGGACATCCTCTGACATAATCCAGTCGAAAAATCAATTATCAGGATTTTTTGCGGGGCGAATGTCTAAAAATCCTGGACTAGTACTGCTATGTTTAAATACAAAACGACAAGTATCACGCAAATAATCTGTATTTGGAAATAATTACACAGTTATGCGGTAAAATTGGAAATCAGTCAGCAGATGTTGTTTGAACAATAAATTTAGGTGAATTTATTTTGTATGATACATAACTCGCAACAATTTCATAACAATATCAATTACTGTATGCTTTTTCTCCTTTTGTCTTATATGAAAATATGTATATTTTAGATAAATGGTCCTGTAATGAGACAAATGTCTGATGGATGTCCGCAAAAGGAGACCAAGATCGATTTCGGCTCTAATTTTTAGAGTATCTTGTGATGGTATGCTTGCGACATGACGGATGATACAATTTTGATAGGCTATGCTAATGTTATCAACATATCCTATCACATTTGCTGTAGAGGTAGTTCTGCAAAGTAATTATGTATATTTAGAAAATATTATTGTCTTATTTTTGTGAAATAAATCTTAGTGGTGTCATACGATTTTTCAAAGTGTTGGTAGTTGTCATGTTTTGTATAGTTTTCCGCTTCAGAGAATCAGAAAACCATTGTTACACCGAGAAAAGAATTTGTTAGATCAACGCAGAAAATATGTAGAAACAACAATATATTGGGTTAATTTAACTCTTAGAATGTTAGCCTAAAACAACGTGGTGTTGAAGATACCTTTGACTATGTTTGATTTAGGTATTTGATCATTAAGAGCAAAAGCACTTGTGTGAACCATTTACGTACTAACAGATGTATAGATACCAGGGATTAGAGTCAGACGTGTCTGCTTAGCCATACTATATCTTCAAGGCAGTAAAATCACTCCCCACATTCGTGTGTCGAATATCTAGTATCAGTGTTAGTCGATTCTTGATGTGAGAGAGTACAATTCTCCGTTAAGGTTTTACGTATTGTAAATGTAATACTATATCGAGCGTAGAAAATCCCAGAAAATAACCATTGTTATAATGTAGAAAAGTATATCCGTGAATTCCAGATTTGCATTATGGTGGTGCCAAAATAGTTTATATAGTGTGCGATAAGCAGTTATTATGCCTGGCACAAATCGGACTACACATTGGTGGTAGTGCATCTTAATCCGTTTATCTCCTATACAGATTATTTTAATTATGCGTGTGTTACATCCGTAGATGTTGAACGGTCTTTTTCAAAATATAAGCTTGTTTTATCATCGCGACGAAAGCGGTTTAGTGAGAAAAATCTTGAAACACTGAATGCCACAGATTTTTCAGCAATCCTATACCATTTCTGCTACTTAAATTAAGGCAAGAGGCTTATCCATAATATTTATAGTTAAATAAATAAATAACTTTGGCTCTTTCCGACACTGTATTATATACTTGTGTTAAACTTAGTACTGACCTGGCGCGCAGACGAAAGTTAGCCGCTGTACTAGGGATAGATGGAACATTAGCACTACTATTTCTTCCTTCCCAGCAAGTTTAATCTCATGTAAAGTAATATTATGTATATGTATATTTGTTATGCTAAACTTTATTCATATTAATTGCACTCTGATATACATACATATTGATAAATTATATATCCACTTCGTCTGAGTCAAGACAAAATATTTATATTTTTTTACGTCCGCGCGAAATGACGTGTCAAAGAAGCTAATTGCTTTACATTAACAGCCGGCGTGTCACAAATTAATGCCAAATATTTAATTTTAGGTCTCGTAAAAAAATCGTGAGTTTAATTTTACGTCGAATATATAATGAGGTGTTAAAAACGAAATCTCATAATTCAAGAAATTAATTAATAAGAAAAATAAAAGGGCACCGCCGTTACCGAAGTTATTTGGCGAGTTAGAGATTTTATAAAGGAAAATTTCATTTACTTAATTGCGCAAAGAAAACTTAAGTGTAACTGTAATGATGCTGGGCTCTAGATTTATGGGTTTCGTAAATTGAAATTTCAGAACGAGCTC
This sequence comes from Protaetia brevitarsis, assembly GCA_004143645.1. Classification (NCBI taxonomy): domain Eukaryota; kingdom Metazoa; phylum Arthropoda; class Insecta; order Coleoptera; family Scarabaeidae; genus Protaetia; species Protaetia brevitarsis. The sequence continues at coordinate 43,440 of RXPK01004122.1, read as the reverse complement.
ATTCATTTTCAATTAAATTGTTTTGGAAGTTTACGTTTTCGTTTCGAGTTCGCGGTTGTATCTGCAATTAATTCGCGACAGATTCAGTTTTAAGATTTGGTATTTATGGAAGGCGTTTAATTTCACTTTCGCTAAGGACGTTAGCGGTAAAATTATGAGACTATTACGGTGAGGGTTGTTTGCTTTTTATAGTCAAGGCGCAAATACATTTTCTACTTTAGAGAGAATAGATATTTTAGAATTAGTTGAATACTAATGGGGCTTTGTCAGACCCCAATATTAACTTAATAAAAAGTAGCTTGGAGTTTAATACCTTAATATTTTATGTAGACTAGGGTATCGTACAGAAAGATCGTCCCGTGTAATTGTTAGTTTGTTTATGATGAAAGGTACGTCTACTAATAATATGAATTTTAATTGGTAAATTTGTAAATATTTAGAAAACGCGTTTTGTAATCAACGACAAAGTTGCATTATGCATATAACGAATAAGTGATTCATACTTTTCAACTAAGTTTACAACACATTATTTTACCAAAAGTAATTGATTACCACGCATTGCCACTAGCGACCATTTTAGCTCTACTGTCGTATAAAATGTGTTTTAATGGACTTGAAAGGTAGTAGAAAGTATGAAAAGCAATTACAAATTGACTGCTAGACACACATAAACTCACTTTCAAAGCATGTGATTATAAAGTCTACGGTTTTAGTTTTGCAACTTATCCTTAACCTACTGGTGTTTAAAACGGTGTAATCCATTTTTTTAGTGACCTTTTTACCCCAAATGACTACTTTACCCATACTACAAAGCAGGCATCAAGATTCAAAATGTATAAAGAAAGGCCAACACTGCTATGATGTCTTAACACTGTAAACTACATGATCGAACCACTCGTAATTGATCGTACACAGAATCCTTGCCTACTCAAGAACAAAAACAAAAAACAATTTGCCCGTATTCTAGCAATTCCAATAAAAAAATAAATGAAACCATTCCGTAAAGGTATTGGTTACGTCAATACTTTTGCTGAATGATTTTGTTTACGCTTCATTCCTGGAATCAACTTGGAACAGGAGAAGTTGCCATTCAAGGTATTGTGGATAGTGCGCCTGGCTATCCAACATCCAATGCGATGGACGATGAAAATGTTATGGTTATATTTCTACCGACAAATAAAAACGCATTACTCCAACCTCTCATCATTCGCTGCGCTAAAGCAATATATACCCGTCTTGTATTTGAAAGAATTAGAATAGCAAGAGACATAGAGTCTGATGTCAAACTTGTGGAATGCTGGAAAACATTTACAATAGTAGATGCATTTGCATTTATCAAAACAGCAACAGATGAATTAAAGCCAGCGACTATAAAGTCAGGTTGGAAGAATTTGTAGAATGAGGTTCTTAGTGACTTTTAACATTTACCTATTGTTAAAGGGAAGTAAAACCAAATTTACAAGTTAATGAAGCACTTGTTAAAGAGGATTGAAAAGAATTTGTGACCTTATAAATTGAAGAAGAGAAGATGAAGAAGTGGATTCACTACCATTTGAATGGTCCTTTCAAAGATTTAGCGAAGTATATATATTTATACATATAATATAAATAAGTCAAATATTTTTACTTGGTATCTTTGAAAACTGGAGAAGTTTCTCTTTTAGATTACTATGGAGGACTCATGAAGCTCCAAGTCAGTTTTTGTGTAAAAACTATCAAAGTGTACTTTGTTATATTATAACGTGTAATTTTTTAAAGTTAACGCCGTATCATCACTTGAACTGCCTATAGGCTGGCTGTGAAAAGTTGAGAGGCATTAGATGAAAACATAATTAATTGTCAAATACGGGTATTGTGTCCTAACATTTTATTTGTTCTTTTCTTACAGTGCAGTAAATAGATACAAGTTAGGTTAAGTACTGGCTGTACTAGTTAAGGTTACAAATGTTTGGATTCTTGGGCGGCAGCCAAACAAAACAAGAATTTTCTTTTTAAATGTCTGTGCTTTCGTAAAATGTTTTTTTAATGCCTCAGAGACAAAGCTTTTTTTAGCTTTGTAATAAAATACAGTCAGTGAACAACCTAATGCGTACAGTAAATACTTACATTAGAAAATTAGAAACAAGCCATTGAAAATTATAAGAAACAGAGATGGAAATGCATCTCCAACTATCTTATGTTACTTGTACTGATATTATTTTAACGCGTATTAGGTACTACCTATTAGGCTGTTCACTGATTATACTTTATTCGCTTTAAGCTTAGACATCTAAAACGTAAATGTTTGTTTTATTTTGCTACCGCCTAACAACCCAAACATTTGTAAATAAATACAGTTTCGATTGCGTCGTGTTTTACCTCTTTTCGAAAGTCTATATTAAGAAAATTTAAATTGGGATAGTGATAATTCCATTTTTATTATGTTATAATGTATTAATAATAATATTTTATTACGGTATTATACAAAAAAAAAAAGATTTCTGAAGAAATAATATACTTATTTCGAAACATTAAAACAATTTTTACATTACTAAAAAAAAACCCTATACCAAGAAGAATTAAAAATAATAATTACGGCCAAGAGATTTCACAAGATTATAAGCTGTATTATGTATCTATGCGGGTTCCTATTTACAATAGCAGTTTTAATTTAACTATGCCAGCGATCTGTATATCTATAATATCTGCTTACATGCCTACATATAATCTTATTGGCGCTACAGATATGCCGAGGATCTCATCATTAGTTGCAAATTAGCCTATTTGTGCGGATAAATTATCTAAACCTAATAGAGTATTTTTAACTGATATAATATATAAAATATCTAAATAATTACAGCAGTAATCAATCTTTAAACGATATACATAATCTTCTAGTTTTAAAAGTTCTGTTTGTGTAGCCAAATCCGTTACAAAGAATAGTAAATATACTTAAATATATTTATAGAACACCTGAATGACTAAAAAGTGGAATTATAATAAATAAATAAAGCTATTTTTCTTATATAAAGTGTCTAGAAAGTAGTGCTTATTTGGCTACTCTTGCAGACAAATCAAACAACAGCAATATTAGCTAAAACAACGAATTGTAAATAGATTTTGTACATTCCTGTACCTAACAATTGTAGCTGTTTAGTTTGACTGAATATTTTAGGTATTACACCTAATTTCTATTTAGTTTTACCACATTATTTTTCTCTGTGCACCTATCGTTTGAACCAATACGCGTTTTAATAAACGTTACCTTTCCAGTAGGATTTTTTAAACCAACAGATAAAGTTTCCACAAAAGTTAGATTGTTTATATCTACTCATACTTCTTAATTTGAATGTCCTTCATTTAACCAGGTTCAATTTAAGTAAAATATTTCTTATTTTTCGACAGTGCAAGACCTAATAGTAGTTCGATGTTTATATAGTCACCAGCTTACATCACCATGCCCAATCAAAATACTTTTACGGGGACCAAAAGGAGCCCTAGAATTTGTCGCGTAATTGGAAAGGTGGTCAGCATTTTAAAAAAACAGAATATAAAGAGAAATACGCTTCGAAATTTTGGGATAAAATATTCAGGGATGTATTTTACAAATGTAAATGCAGAACACTACAAACCCGTTTTCGGTAGGCAGTTTACTTAAAAGATCGTAGAAAATAGTTATATATGTGTTATCTCTGTCTTTAGAAGTAGTTTCCAATTGTATGAATATACATAAGTACATATGCATACCGCGAAGAGCTCCGAGTATGTTAGTAATGTGAATTATTACTTTGCTAATGTCATTAAAATTAATAACCGCGTGAAAGTTCATCCACTAGGAGTCGGGACGATTAAAGCTATTAGCCAATATTAACGGGTATTGTTATTTCGCCGTAAGTTAAACGCGAAGTTCACTCATAATTGTTATGATCACGTTCTACCATTACGCTCAATATCCGATAAGTATCGACATACTGACCTATTGTCCGTAGTTTACCTGATGATGTAGTGCCGGAAATTAAACACTGACGTCCCATAATTAAAGCGCGGTGCCGGTCATATCAGCTCCTATAATGAACCCCGGTGTTTCGGGGGTGGACACGTGCAATCACGCCCTCTCTTGATTAATGGTGTAACCAACATGCTCTACATCGTCCCAGCGATATATCATGTCCGTGGACCAGTAGTCGATAGGCAGTTCAACTGTTTCAATTTGGTTCAAACTCTGTTAATAACAATTTATTTTGGTTTCAAACTGGCAGTAATTGTTAAGAATAAATCGTTAGCGATTATTCATAGACGTTTAGCGGATATTTCGTTGATTAACAGGATAGATAGGATAAATACCTGTGCATGTGCCGTTTTCTAAGGCCACACCTTTCGAGAAATAATTATAATATTATGACAAATCTTAATAATTCTTTTTCAATTAGAAGCTTCAAAGCTGTAAAAAACGACGCGTCTTGGTATATAATGCAACAATTATCTAAGCTGAAAAAGAACAGAAAAAGATATTGTAAACACATAAAAGGATTTGCAACAAATACTTCTGTAGCTGTATTATTTAGTATTAATTAAGAAACTCAATAAACTTTAATTAAACAATTATTTGTAGCTAATGTTACTAGTAAATATGTATATACATATATATAATGACAAATTGAAAGCGGATATACACTTAGAAAAATAAATTTCTGTTTATATTTTTATTCACATTTGCCATGAAAGAACTGCGAAATATCTATTTATTTAAAAATTAAAGTTATCGCTTTTTATTAAAGAAGTATAATTGGAAAAACGTAATTTAAGAGTTCTATTTTCAAAGAAAAATTTTAATTGAAAACTGCTCTCGCACCAGGTATTTAATCTATACTATGTTTTAATTAGTGTACTGGAATTCTATACACAAAGAAACTGCATTAAATCTTTTACTACAGTTTATTTTGCTAAAAATTTAAATTCCAAATCAAGATTTAAAGCCCAAGATGACACGTAATTAATTAGCAATGTTCATCATTGTGCCACAAATTCCCTTTTTTTCTACGGTTAAATATCCAAATGACTAAATTCTTCTTTGAAAAGAATCTCATTGTAAATGAGCTTGAGGTGATTTTCAATTGTAAACTGCTAATAATTTGCTGATCATAGTTTATAATCTCCTAGAGAGGAGATTTGTTATGCTGATTATAGTATTGTTCTCTATTATGTTTTCCCACTAACCAAGCTAGATTACAGTTTAGGGCAAGTTCAATTTCTTTTTTCTTTATCCATGGGCGGGTGTAATCCGAAGAAGACAATGTGCCCCCATGTCCATTTTATCCCTCTCAGTCAGGTTGCATCCTATCATAAAAGTTCGCAATCTGGCTGAGCGTTAATTTGCCGACTCTGGGTTCGTCCAACCGATCGACCCCAAAGTGCGTCTGCCTTTTCCCGTCCACTGCCGGGCAGTTAACAAGAAGGTGAGCCGGAGTTTCCTTCGCACTCCCATACTTTCTGAACAGGGAACAGTTCACTAGCCCCATGCGGCACATGAGTTTATTTAATGCGCAGTGCCCAGTTAAGATTCCTGTGAGTAATCTCAATCTGTCCCTGCTCATAAAGGCTTCCTTACGGAGTCTTCTTCATTCGGATGAAACCTTAGAGATTTCCAGTGTCTAGCGCCGGAGAGTCCATTCCAAAAGGAGAAGTGCTTACCAGCAAGTTGGGACCTGACAAACGTTTTGATGCTGCCGTATGAGCTACCACACGTCGGTTCTTGAACTAAGAAGCCCCTTGCTAACGTGTCAGCTATTTCATTGCCTTTGATCCCAGAGTGACCTGGCACCCATCCCAACGTAACATTTAGATGTTCTGCCAGCTGTTTACGTTTTTTGTGGCACCACCTCAGACTCAAATCTTACAGCCCGCAAAGCTACCCTTCTATTCTTGCGCAGGCAGTTTGAGATGCCCTCAGTACAAGTCTGGATGGCAATAATTTTGGCCTGGAAAATGATGAAGTAGGCCCTTAGACTTTTAGTCACGCTCTTTTCTAAATACGTTTAACATTAACGATTCTGGCGCAGACATACTGACATTAATTTTGTTAATACAATAATAAATTGACTCGCCATCTCTTCTCAATCAAAATAGTTTCAATGTTACTAGGCAATCTGCTAAGAAATTCTACATTTTCCGTTTGTCCTACACCCAGAAACAATTTGCTTCTCAATACACCTATATATCGTATGTAATATGTATGTATACGATGCAGCTCAGATACATATCACTACTATTATTAGTGAGAACATATTTTTTTTATTCGGGAGACTGGATTAGTATACAGGAATTTCGTTATATAACTGCAGTCTTGACCACTTGCACGATTTGCCGAAACAAAAGTAGTAACATTAATAATTGTAAAAAAATCGTAAAATTAAAGGTGATTTCATGGAAACGTTTCAATAATACTATTATCTTCTTCAGCCTATAATTTACAAATTTTAAATAATTATTTAGTGATAACTTCACTAAACCTTTTTTGATATTTTAGAGAATTATAAACGTATCGCAATTAAATTTTATAAATGACTTTATGTCAATAGTCAAAATCCAAAGTAAATTAGAAAATGTTAAAATTTTATATATAGGTTTTCCGCAGAACTTGCTAATTAGGGGCCCCCATCAACTTTATTATTTTCAACGCACTCATATTTTATTTCATAAATCATTACATTTTTAAATTTAGCATAAGATTCCATGTTTCAACTAGGGTTTGTCCTATACCTATCTTCAATTGTTTCTAAGATATTACGATTTTTGTGAAAATTTTGACATTTGCTATTGTACGAAATTGAGTAGCCCTCATCTGCTTTAAGTTCCAGTTAGCACATTCTAAAACTACCAAGCATTAACATTGTCTCAAACGCCAAAACATAATAAGTTCCTGCCGTTCATAGAAGTTCTCTGAAAATTAGTGATATAGTTTGAAAGCTGCAAAACCTATTTTTTCAAACAGAATATCTCGTATATTTTATATCGTTGGGTGTCGAATTAAACTCTACACCGATTTGCTGTAACATTCACTATATCGTGTCACTTGCGAAAACTCCCAGAGTCATTATCTGGGTATCAGCTATCTCAGGATTGATAACAAAAGTTCAATAAGAAAAATAGAGGATTCGTAATTAAATTGTTTAATGAGTAAGTGTTAGAAAAATGAACACATACAGACCAACATCGTGAAGAAAATCTCCCTGAGAGAGAGTTGAATATCGACAATGTAAAGCACGCGAGTAAATGTAGGGAGACATTGAGTCGAATGATCAATGGATTCACACATTGCAATTTATATAAAAAAAGGCGGTGGCTAATCGCGGGGTATAAATAATAACTAAGAAATGAGGTGTTTGATGGATAGTAATATGTATCGAATGCAATTTAAAACAACAGTGGTTAATATACCTCATACCAAATTCGTGACAATTAATAGTCTTGAGTTCCGATATTTACAAAACAGTAATAACTTTTTTTTAGTTCTGCACGTGAAATTAAAGCCATGGAAAAGAATGTAGCGATAATTATCTTGATTAACAACATGTATCTTCATATAAACTGATGGGTTATTTTAATTAAAGTATTTGTGAATAACATATTTTGCATTATTTGGTTTATAACTGCACAGCAAATTATGCTTTTCTGAGTATTAGTAATAATAAAAATATTTACTAGCAAAAGGTAATAATTTGTCATAATATCAATACCAAAAAATACTCACCCATTTGAAAGCGATAATAACTAAAACGAGTCATTTAAAGGAAAGGAAATTGAAGATGGCTATAGCATAGAGAATGCCCCAGAAAATCGGTGTAGAATTTGGTTCTGTACGATATATTTTTTTTTTAAATAGGGAAAATTAAGTTTCACAACATTAAAAATTCTTTCACTAATTTTTAGACACCCTGGGACAGGAAGTTTTACCACGTTTTTGTGAAACTGGTATACAGTAAGAAATTTTTTACACTATTTAACACTAGAAATGCACTGGCATTTGTACAGGGAGATCCACTCTAAATAGCGTTAAAAAATGTACCCGAACCTAGTGTAAACAATACCCTTCACAAATGGTAAACTCTATACACTTGAAATTTATCATTATTAATTTAGTGTAACTTTTTCTCACTGAGAAAAAGATTTCTTTGTCGTTAATTCGTTAATAAATATGCATTAATCTTAAATTATTCTTTTAAGTAGTAGTAGAAATACATCTTATTTGTTAGATCATTAAAAAAAAATATTAAAACAAATAGTGATTTAGGTAACAAATTTCTTCCTTATGAAAAAACTTGAACATAATAGATATCAAATTAATGTATTTCTGCTTTTCAATTTCTCACGCAGGAAGAGAAAATTTTTTCTTGGGAAAAATTCCTTCCAGCAGAAATACATTAATTTGTTATTTTCATACTGTAAAAAAACTTGGAATCTTTGCATATTTGCCGTCCTGTCGGCCTTTTCAAGATCTAATATCAACGTATGTTCGGTCAAACGATCGAATCATCATCCTCTACTAGCTTAATTGGTAAAGCGGTCGTCCGGCAAATGAGGGCATGTAGGTTCAAATCCTGCGCGAGGAGAAACATTTTTCTTAGAAAAAACTCCTCCTAATTATTACAGTTAAAAGCAGAAATACATTAAATTGTTTTTTTCATACTGTAAAAAACTTGCAATCTTTGCATAATAGATATCAATTGCACATTGCCGGTTGATTCGCGAAAATCAAGGGTACCTATGCAATGGAAACGGTTTTGATAAGCGTTCCTAAGAGATATTAATCTGGCAAGTGATAAATATTTGACTGTTATGTATGTCATCATGCTAATGTAGTGAAATAGGAGACCCGCCAACTTCACGGCAATTTCTATAGTCGTAGTCGTAGAATATGTTTAACGTGTTTGCTACAACAGGCCAGAAAACTAATCATCTTATAACATAAATGAAATATTATACCTACCAGTAAAAGTGATCCAAATAAAATTTTACTAACTTTAAATGTAATCGGATATTGATAACATAATTTTTAGTTTATTGCTTTTTGTCCGTTACCATTCCAACTTTCCCTACCCCGAATCCCGCCATAAGATTGGGCTATGCTCAGCTGTAGCTTATGCTTGCCGCAATACATATAATGTCAGTTTACACGTTTTAGTGTACTTTTTTAAAACGTGTTCTGGTAAAGTACTTATCAATTTCTAGTGTTTAAGGTAGTGCAGATTTAGCATTACAAAGTATACCAATATTTTTCTGTGTTTTACACGCCAGAATTTTTTTACTGTGTACTTATTAATTTTAGAATTTTAAAATTAAAGTAAGCCAATATTAATGAATTACATACAACTGTGTAATATCTACAAAAAGTCGAAGATAGGGATAGAAACTCCTGGTTATAATTGTTATAAAATTTTATTGAGAATTCGGAAATATAATAATACAGAGGCTATTTCATTTAAAATAAGAAAATCCATGGCGACTATCGGTTAACTGAAAATGTACTGCAACTTGAAAATATTTTATAAAGAAGGTACCTAAGTACTAAATTATTGCAAATATCAAATTTTTAAAATTATCTCCTGGTTTTATCTACTTTTATAATTTTTAAGACGGCAAGCTTCGGTCTGACTTTTCATTATCAAGTTTGAAAACGACAAACATTGCAAAAATAATAAATGGAACAAATTTTTTTATCATGCACATATTGCAAATCCATTCACTAGGATTGAATTTTTTTCCCAGAGTTATTTGAGTATATTTTAGAAAGGAAGTAAGTACCAAATTATAACAAACCACAAATTTTAAAACTGGAACTTTTCGGTAAGTTCGAAAACTGCCAACTATCCACTAGATTTTGCTGCTGACATCAAAATTAACAAAATTCTGTTTTAAGGAAAAAAGAAAATTAAAGCAAAACATCAATAAGAAAATATAATATCAGTTTACATGAAAAATGTGCAAAATTATATCATAATTCTTTATTAGGTCTTACTAGCCTTTGAGTAGTCTGTGCCATAACTGTCAGGTTATATTGACTAAACGCGGTGACTCTGAAGTTAAATAACAGATTACAAAGCATTCTGTGGAATAGACATACCTTCGTTGGTCGTATAAATGGTAATGCACCAAATTCGCAGCCACATAAAAATGTTATTTGAATTTTATCTTTAAACTAAAATACGAGCTTTTTATTCTCTGAGTATAGGAGTACGTAGTGCAATTGTAATGAGCACATTGAAACACAGCAAATTAGCTTTATGAACGATAAAACACAATCTGCAACTCGAATAATGAAAAAATCCATAAAACAGTCACGTAAATATATGCGTATGTACGTTTTAAATGTCGCGTTGTGCCTCCGTAATCATCGAGCACCAGGTGCTTGTAGAAAGCATTAATGTGCGGTAGCATGTATTGGGTATATTCCTACATAAATACGCTGGAACAATCGATAATAATAAAGAATTTTATTGTTGAATAGAAATATGAGGGCTAATATTCTGTTGAATGAACGCTCTAAACTGCAAATCAAATGTCATATAAAATTGCCGTGTCGGTAATCTGACAACCTACGGCCGAATACAATGGGCATCAGAGAAGCTTGAACTGTCACCAAATACTATGCGGACCCGCCACCGTTCAGCCCCTGCAACGCGAAAAATGCTCACAATAGGGCGACATTCATATAAAAGTCAGGGTGGCAATTACAGACACGGTCGACAGTTAGATTGATTCATCTGGGCGTCGCAGTTGCCGATTTCGTCGGGATGAGCAATTGCAATCAGCCGCCTAGAACAAGGAGATCTATGGCGCATCTGTCCTTAGGGAAATTCTACATTATAAGATGGAATTATTGCCAGATTTAAGCTGAGAAATGTAACGTCATCTGGGTCTTGATGGATGTCGTTTGTATTTTCTTAAGTGAATTGCCTTACCTATCGTTGAAATTTAATTTAACTAAAACCTTCGTGCCCAAGCACCCTGCCAAATGTTATGGAGATAAATAGGGGTGCCACTGCTCGTTGTTAAATTTGCACCATATGCCGTAATGAAGTCATTTTTCCATAAGATAAATGACTACATTTTCTCGTTTAAAGAGGTTACCTTGATATTTATATATAAAAAAAAATGAAGTTATTATTAGTCCAAGTATTTTCTGACGTTGAACTCTGCACGGAGGAAAAGAATTTATGAAATCAATGAAGTATCCATTGGCCCAAGCAGAAAGCTTGTTTATATATGTCAAACAAATATTTATTTTTCTCAAATACTTTGTTAGTAGCGGATTATAACTAAATAACTAGTAAAGTGGATTAGGTTAAATATTGTAGAAAATCCGATAAAATGTGTCTACATATTTGATCCATAATTATAATATATTCAAGTTAAATGTTTCTTTACACTAAATTACCTACATGTTTGACTGCATTGGTCTATTGTTATTCAATTTAACGGTATCAAATATTTTGTGGACTCAATTCATTGCACTGGCTTTAGTTGACTTACCAAACTTTGTTAAAGTGTTATTTTCATGCTTACTGTACACGGAAAAACCAATTTGTTCAGGGCAACAAAATAATTTCAATCAAATTATCATGAAAATTTAGTTAATCCAACAAAATATTTCGTTATTTCGAATAAATAAAGACTTAAATGAACAAATAATTTAGTTGAATTAATTAAATATTTATTTGCCCATATTTAATTCAATATTTAGTTGACTTAAACCAAATTTGGTATTATCAAATAAATCCGTTTTTCTGTGTATTTTACTATATTTTGTTGGTTTAAATAAATCACTCGTTGTCAAAGATCTTTTATCAAAGGTCTTTCTTAAAGAACTTTTACAGTGTAGTATCTGCCTTGTACACACTCAGAAAAATACTTGCATTAATTCAACAAATATGAATTGTTTGAAAAAAATATGATTGGATTAACTATATTCTCGTTTAATTATTCAAAAAAAGATATTCAAATCAAACAAAATTTTATTTTTGGAAATTGTGGTTGAATTAACAATAAAATTTTGTAAAACATTAACATAATGTTATTCCATTTATATTAATAGCTTAAATTGAACAAAATGTACGATTGAAAATAAACAATTGTTGAGTTAAACAAAAAAATGCAACAAAAAGTTTTTTGTGGATTCAACAAAAGAGCATGTTTGACTATATACAACAATAAATTATAGTAGATCCAAACAAGTTTTGGTTAAATGAACACAAGTATTTTTCTGAGTGCAGCTGTATATTCCAATATTAAGGCATAACCTCCACCCAAATTTAATAAGACGTTGTTTGAATTAACATCAACTATTTTAGCAAATCACACGCCTTAGAATTTTTGTGTTACATATTTTTCATACGGTCCCCATGTTTTGTGTAACACATACTCCCTGACATCTATTCATTGTGCCATTATATTTATGTATGTAATAAACCAGTTTTACTGGAAGTTTCTACATATCTAAAATCTAATTATTTCATGTTTAGTACAAAGGATTAAATAATTATTTGCATCAGTCTTTGTTGAAAGTAATCCATCATTGATACTGTTATCAAATACCTACTAACACCTTAAAAAGTTTTTAGTATGTCTTAAATATTATCATATTGATCGGATTTACATGTCAACCGAGCATGCAAACTTAGCATTTAACTCCATATATTCACAGATGTGTATAAACACGCACGAAATATTTACTATTTGATATATTCACATACATTCTAGATTACAAATTTTGAATGCCATTTGAATAAATTATGTAATTGGAGCAAATGCGTGAAATAAAGTTTAGCTCTTTGCGTCCTACCAAGCACGTGAGCTTGATAATCCTTTATTTAGGTATTTTCTGTTTTATTTACGTTTCCGGTAGAGTAGGGGTCATATACTTTTTTTTTGTAGTGAGAGGAGTGAAGCGTTTTTTTGTTTGGCTGGTTGGTATTAATATAGCCATTAGATGCTCGAGCAAATATAAATTATGTGATGGAAAGTTACTTTTTTAGTAAAAATAATAGTAGTTCTTGACTCGGTGAGAGACACTGAAGAAACTAGTCAAACTTAGAATTAGAATCGTTTATTTCTTTCGATAAGCGTAAAATATAATTCCTATGGAACATATACCTATACTGTAATGCTACAAGGTAGCACACAGCTCGGTATATAAAAAAATATTTTCCAAATATAATTCTCTAATTAAATTAGAAGAATCCCATTTTTAACATCCTAGTGTCATCTATTTGTCAGATGGGATGCGAGGGTAGAATTTCGACATTAAAAAAATTACGAATGCATAGTTACCTCCTTTAATTATTCAGTACGGCAGGAGATGCTGTGAGAGCATGTTGCTTAAATGTCCTCTACTCCAATACCTCAAGTTAAAGTGCTTATTTTAAGTGAAATAGTGTACATGAGACTCTTATACAACCAATATCAAGATTGTTGATCAACTTGTGAGATAAAGGACAAGTTTAAGTTAAAATACATGAGATTTTTATTTATAAAAGGTTCGAAGTGTGAAACCGTCTAAAAAACAACATAAATAAGGATGCAAATATCTCAGGTAGGTCAAACGACTTCGCTTATTAAATAACAATTGCGTTTTAAATTAGAAATTCCAAGTTTTGCAATATAAATTCATCATAGGAAAATAAATACGTTTAATTTTAAATTTCAAAATCCCCGCGGTTGAAGACATCTATCTGTGTAATTCTATGCTTAAATAATAGGTAAATCAGTATATGTAACATTTGCTGGTAAAAATTAGTGGGTATTCGGTTCGTTCCTTGAATTCATATTAACTAGTAATATTAGAATTGCCACGTTATAAAAGTTTTCTACCAGTGATCGCAAACTGTTCGGCGGATATAGTTCCTAACCCAAAATTTCGGCGAATATATTAAAGTAAAATTTCTTATAAGTATTAAAATTTAGATACGAATAAAAATAATACGTTTGCTTTTTGGGTTCATGCTACCCAGAATACTTTTGGTGGGAGCAAATCAGCAGGCAACGGAGCGGGCAAATCCGGTCAGGGCATCGAATGAGGGCTCTGGTACTTCGAATTATGGAGAATGGCTCAGTTCCTGTCCTGATCCCCTATCGGGAATATCGTCGTTGGAGAAAATTACTCCATGATTGTATAGGCAAAATGTGGGTAAAATTAATATGATAAACTTTGTTTAACAATTAACCATTATTTTCAGATTGGAATTTGGAATAAAAAGGATTTTATCAAAATGGCCATTATGTTTTATAAAAATTAATCGAGACACGTCCGTCTCTCACGGAGTTTGGCTAGTGAATGCTTTAAATTACAAAAATTCAACAGACGTCGATTGCGATTGCCTTCGCAACGGTTGCAAACTGCTTCAGAAAAGTCCGTTAATTTCACCGAAGTGAGGGGAACATAAAATATTTAACATGTGAGAATGCCCATGTGACCAAATTGAAATATGAAATGTTTAAACTAAATCGAAAGAAATAATTATTGAAAAACTTTAGAATCACCTTACATACACCTATAAAATAAAGCAAAGCAGATATTTAATGCTACAACTATGGGTCTATTTTATTATTCCTGTATGAGCTGTGAACGTTTTAGTTTTTTTCTTTTTAATAATTTAATAAAGGACAAGTTTGACAACATAAACTCAATACAAGTTGGGCTAAAACTGGTTCTTTCATGCACATTTATATAATTTGAAATATTTTTATTAAAATCTCTCCCACATTATTCAATATACCGGGTGTCCAGCCTAAGATGCAACGGTCCATAGCAGATTTATTATTGTTTTTTTGGAAAAATATTTCAAATAAATGTTGCCTGGAATCATATTCTACACATTTTAAATTTAGTTTCAGTAATGGCAGACTTCCGGTTGTACCGGAAGTAGATACTAACTTTATTATTTCAAATGGAACACCCTGTATATTATTATACTTTTGGATTCCTTGTTAAATTTAAATAACAATACGTTAGGCATACATTGTACCGTTTCCGAATTACATGACGTTTTTCGAAAAAAATGACATTTGCAATGTCTGCGGTGTTTGGAAATATCTCCGGAAATACGAAAGTTAGAAAGATGTGGTTTTCAGCTTTTGCTTAATCATGAAACAGGACACGTCTTTTATTTTAAAATTGTTGCGTTTAAATTACAAAATTATTAAATACGGCTCTGTAATTTTCGAACTCTAAAATCATGGATAACTTGATTTTTTTAAATTGAATGGTATAGCAATTTTTACATAAATGGATGTAAAATTGAATTTTCTTTCGATTTTATACGAGTGTCATTGCGTCTATCTCCAAAGGTTTTGTAGATATTCACGATTTTTTAGTTTTTCATGATAGATACGTATTGCGAAGCGCCGGCCACCTTCCCCTCGCATTTCACCAGGGTTGGGACTGTCTGCAGTAATAATAATGAAAACTTGAAATTAAAAGAATGTAGAATTTACTGAAGCGCGTTGGAAATGAACATAGCAAAGATAAAAGAAAACACAACATTACTGGTACATCCATAAATCAGAACATTTTTCGAACTACATTGCTCTGTCTAATGAATGGCGTACATACACTTTAAATGTTAGTGCCGTCGTTATACAGAGAATTTGTACAAATATTCAAATTCGATCCGTTTTAGGCGCTACATTGAAATCGCTTTTTCAAACACTTTTGAACATTCTGAGCATTTCTGGTGTGACTTGAAACGCTTTTAAAATACGATGGCGCATGTCATCAGGTGTAGTGGCGTCTCATAAACTTGATTTTTAATGAAACCCCATAAAAAGGAATCGCAGCTTGTAAGATCTGGGGATTTCGGAGGTCATCTGTCCTCCACGCCCAATCCAGCGGTCTGAAAAAGACACATCCAAAAACTGAATAAATTCGACAGTATTGGGAGATGAAGCACCATCGTGTTGGAACCACATCAGCTGACGAGTAGCTAACGGAATATTTCTCACACAACGCCCAAATTATTCTGAAAATTCCATATAAACCCTACCCATCAGGCGTTGGTTATGAAAGAGCAGGCCTATGATATGTTGTCCAATGATATCTGCCCACACGTTCACTGACCTTCCGTACTGACTATGTGCTGCAATAAATCGATGGGGATTTTGTGTGTCATAATAACGACAATTGTAACGATTCACAAATCCATTTTTGTGGAAGGTAGCTTCGTCTGAACATCACTTTCTCGAAACGGTTCGCAATGTTGTTTTCTTTTTTTTTGTAATTTCAAGTTTTGTTAATTTCCAGCGGTCTTATTCTATTCTGTTGGCCACTTTCTAAACATGCAGTATTACTGCTGCCAGTTGCAAGCCTGGTGAAATGCGAGGGGAAGGTGGCCGGCGCTTCGCAATACGTATCTATCATGAAAAACTGAAAAATCGCGAATATCTCCAAAATCTTTGGAGATAGACGCAACGACACTCGTATAAAATCGAAACAAAATTAAATTTTACATCCATTATTTAAAAATTGCTATACCATTTAATTTAAAAAAATCAAGTTATACATGATTTTAGAGTTCGAAAATTACAGAGCCGTATTTAATAATTTTGTAATTTAAACGCAACAATTTTAAAATAAAAGACGTGTGCTGTTTCATGATTAAGCGAAAACTAAAAACCGCATCTTTCTAACTTTCGTATTTCCGGAGATACTTCCAAACACCGCAGACATTGCAAATGTAATTTTTTTCGAAAAACGTCATGTAATTCAGAAACGGTACAACTTAGCCCCAATGTATACCTAACGTATTGTTATTTAAATTTAACAAGGAATCCAAAAGTACAATAATATACAGGATGTTCCATTTAAAATAATAAAGTTAGTATCTACTTCCGGTACAACCGGAAGTCCGGCACTACTAAAACTAATTTTAAAATGTGTAGAATATGATTCGAGGCAATATCTATTTGAAACATTTTTCCAAAAAAAACGATAATAAATATGCTATGGACCGTTGCATCTTAGGCTGAACACCGGTATATGTAACATTAACGGACCGCTATCAGTATTTCGTAGCTGCTGTCGTTTGTACACTTTCAAAAGTCTATCAAAATATAAATTGAAATGGTTATGCGCCGCGAAGTATTGACAAAATATACGATAGAAGTTACTAATGAAGTAAGCGCTCTGATAATAAACGGTGAAAAAATGGCACCAAATTCAATCAATAGTTATTTATTCTACCACAATTTGGAAAACCTTTTATCAGGGTTAGCACAAAAGTTGATATGGTGAAACAACCATAATGACGTCGTAGAAAATGTAAACTTTGTAATATACTAATTATAAGATATTGAAATATGATATGATAGAAAATAATACGTAGAAGAAAAACTCCAGCAACATGAAATTGTCTGCATATGGTGTAAGAGATTTGAAAAAAAAAACAAAATGTATTATTATTCTCAACATTTGAGGAAGGGTCAGAAATGTCACCTGCAACAACAGTGATACTGAAAAATATCTCTTCGAAGACACGAATTTGTGTTAAGATTATATAAATCAGCAAAATTCTGATGTGAGCGCCCTAGACCACCATTAACATTGAATGAACGTTTAAGTTCAATTTAGGTGAATAATATAATAACTAGCGTGATCGAACGTGTCTGCTTACACGGGCCGCACACACCTCACTCTACGCAGAACGTTTAGCCATGCTATGTATATCTTCAACGCAGTAAAATCACTCCCTCCAATTAGTGTGTCTAGCATCTAGTATCAGTGCTAGTCGAGTCTTGATGCGAGATAATACAATTCTCCGTTAAGGTTTTACGCATTGTAAATGTAATACATGTCGGGCGTAGAAAATCCCAGAAAACGACCATTGTTTCAAAATATAGAAAAGTATATCGGTGAATTCCAGGATTTACATAGTTTGTACAGTTTGCGATAAACAGTTATAGTACGGGCACAAATCGGATTCCACGTTGGTGGCGGTGCATCTGATACGTTATCTACCTATAAAGATTATTTTAATTATGCGTGTCTTACGTCCGTAGATGTTAGACGGTCTTTTTCAAAATATAAGCGTGTTTTATCATCGCGACGAAAGCGGTTTGGTGAGGAAAATCTTGAAACGCTTAATGCTACAAACTTTTCAGCAATGCTGTACCATTTCTGTTATTTAAATAAGGTAAGGGGCTTATGTATAATATTTATAATTATATAAATAAATAATTTTGCTCTTTTCTGACATTGTACTGTTAAAAGTTAATGTCACATCAAGTGCTTAAATAAACGTTTATATTGGCTTATCAAGGGTATAATAAGTAAAGTGTCGCCTTGAAATGTAGTTTATCTATTTCAAAGCTTTATGTCGTGAATATTTTATCGTTCATGACATACCAGTTACAAAACATTATTAAATGTTTATTTATACCTTTATTATAAAAGTATAAGTAAAGCGAGGAAAAGAGATAAATGAGGAAAACTCACTGCGAATAGTTTTAAAAAATAGTGATGTGTTTAATTCTTGCGCTCAATTGTATCAAAGGAATTATTGATCGTTCATTAGCTTACCGAGAACTCGGAACTCGGCAAAGTGAAGATTCCGAAAACTCACGACACTGCATGCGTCTGTATAATACCTATGTACATAGCATGTCCTTGAGCGAGTGATTCATTAAGAAGCGTTATATATAAACTTTTTGCGCGACAAATCGTCCGAAAGGTTTTGTGAAACATGTGGCCGAAGAGGTATAAAGTCGATTTACCAGCAAGAAATTATTTACAATTCTATTCATTGCTCCCTCAAGTATTACATATGTATTATATAGACACATATTTCGGAATCTTTGCCTTACCGATTTCGAATACTAGATAAGCTAATGAATTATCGACCGCTCATTTGATATAACCGAGTGTAAAAATCGCTCGTACTGCTGATAATCTGGGTCATGCAAGTGCCTATCTTACCAATTTCTTACAAAACTTACGACGTGTATTGAAAGAGCATTTTTTTTTATTGATTTTCATAAACATGCAAGTAGTATCTTTATTGACTCGTAAATTTCATGGTACTTTTCCTACGATGTTTGTGGAAAAGAAGAATGCTATATGTATGTATTCTAGGGTTGAATATAAATACTTTTTGTACATTGAATAACGTAAGGTTGTTTCTGTGTGTAGATATATATTCACAATATCTTTTAACAAAATCATATACGGCGTCTTACGGCCTGCAAAACTAGCACGAAGTATATCAACATGTAGCCTATGAATTTAGAAACGAAAATTATTAAAAAAAGCGCCAAGTTGTGTCGTTTAGCCAACAAACTAACGCCTAATATAAATTCCGTGGCTTATCTAGTACCATCATCTCACCACATACGATGTTAGGGGCGGCGTATTGAATTTTGTCGCCTTATTATAACGAAATTATAAGTCAACACAGACGATTTAAGGTTATTGTTTTCGGTAGAACGCTTCGCAAACTCCTCTACGAAATGAGATGCGGCCGCCTATTCGGAACCGAATTTTCTAAAGGGACCGATGATCCCCATAAATTTAAGCAGCAGGTAGCAGCGTAGAAAGAACAAAAAGGGAAAATCGACATTTGCATGTTAGATGAGGGCGGTGGTGGCAGCGGGAGAGATCACTTTTAACGCGTCACCTGTAGAAAAGGGTCGATACAAAGCGTATTCGAACGCTGGAGATAACATCTAGGATTCCAGCAGTCACTGGCATATATTTCGGCGTTTATTAGCATAAAGTGTCATATCACTGTCAACAAGGAATTATAATAGTAGATTTAGGTCGTAATGGCTTTATAATGTATTTGGCTTCAATTGTTCCCGTCATTTAGTTCACTATCTGAATAACAAGCCCGTTTGTTTGAATCTCAAACATTTACTTAATTGAAGCAGTTTCATTGTTTAATATCTTTTATTTTAACTATATAGCTATTTGTAGCTGTTAGGCACGCCATATACATCCTTATTGGAGGAAGTAGTATCATATTTATCTATGAATCCATCTAAGCATAAGTGTAAAAAACTTTCAATGTCTGAACCAAATCTTATTGTTAGTGAGTTTGAGGTGTTGGTGAAACGCCATTATGAAATACTTTATCTAATATAACTTTCGTAATCTTATTTGATCAGAGAAACTACTAGCGTGTACCTGAGCCAACTTCAAAGGACGTTTAGAAAAGTATATGTAAAAATAAATGAAATGAGGTCTGTTATCCTACAAACTCTATTTTGTATTAAAAATTTGTGAGACAACTCATTTCATTTATTTCCTATATATGTTGTCCTCATATAGAGTCATAATTGATTATAATTATAAATTTACAAAAGTCCAAAATGGCGTAGAGTGGCAACTTATCAAAAGCTCAAGGCATCGACGATCATTGACGATCATGGACGTTCAGACACAAGTTTAATAATGTTAAAGAGTCTTTAATGCAACTATTCAGTTCTAAACTGTTTTATTCTTTTTTGTTTTATATTTAGAAATTATACTACTGACGCTATTTACACACTCTATTGTATCACGACAAGATTAAAAAAAAAGTGGAAACGTCAAAAAGAGTCATAAAAATATTATTGCATATCTGTGGTTGTATTGCCTAGCCTCAAGGGTACAGCGAAGCAAAATCCTCCAAAGGCTAAGCCAAAAGGCCTTAGCAAGTTAGTAAGGTTAACAAGTAAAACCTACGGAAACGGAGAGGTACCTAAGAACTCTGGATATCAACTTTCACCTTTTACACAAAAAACAGCGGGAAAAATATGTTTTAACTGCACTTTGTATTTGTTAGGTTCATTTAAATCCGGTCACGAAGATTTAAAGAGATTTGTGACTGTAAATGCACTCCACAGTTTATAATCTATAGAATAACTACTTTAAAACACAAACATTTAATGGTATTAAGTTAGTTAGGTAATTCACAATTCGAGATTATTCTTGTATACAATGATCGGCAGATGTGATATTTTTTTTTGAGAAGTGTGGGAATACGTTCAGCTTATATAACAATCCCAAAATTTATTTTGACATACGTCAGTGACTACTAAAGGTTCTTTCAACCTCTGTATGAATTTTGATAGCAAAAAAAAAAATCATATTTACCTAGATGTTTATTAATAGCGCTGCCATTACTTCCGGTTGCAATTTTTGCACTTACTTATGTCTGCAACCAGCAAGTATCTATTAACTATCATCGCCTAGGTTTTAAATATTTTTAATTAAATGCATGTTGAATTGTTGGTACAAATTGTTTTTTTCTCTAAATATATATATCTTTTTTAAGCTTGCGTGGGCAAACCAAGGTTTTTCTCGGTTTTCATAAACGCCGTTCAGAGCGTGCAGTACATAATATGAACCAGAAAGAATAAAAGAATTTATTACCAGGACCAAAAAAACACAAGAAAAAGGAGGACACACAAGGAAATGATCGATTACGTACATATTATAAAACAAGACGTAAACAGCTTGTTCATACACTTTATTTATGAAAAGCTAAATAATTACAAATCATCCTAACCCCGTGCTCCATCTAAAAGTACTACAGACGGCTAACTATTCTAAGTACTATATGGATTCTATAACAATTAAAATGTCCCTACTCTAACTAAATAATTTCCCTATGATTATTAAGAACAAAAAATATAATACAGTAGCCTTGTCATTATGCGAATACTGATGATGATTTACGTGAAAAGCTGAAATATGTGAACAACCAAAAAAGTTACTAGTGCACAGAATGGCAAGTCTACTGTAAATTGGTTAGCTATCAGTTGTTATTATACTTGCGCCCATTAGTTGTCTCGCAGTATTCGCCAATCAGTAAAGAAACACTATGACAAAAAGCTTGCTCTGGAAGCAGGATCTGGGAAGAAGTCCCAGACCTTATTACTGATAGCCGGAAAATCATTATTATCTTTTGAGTTTTGAAGAAGGAGCCTCCACGGCCCCTCAATTTCGGCAGCCGTGCCCGTCTTCAGGTAGCTGCTCCCTTCCTCACACAACATGAATTTTACGTTGAAACAGGCTAGAAGTAATGTTCTAAAAAAAAAAAAAACAGCGGCAATATTCTAATACAATAACTTAATCCTAATTATTTTAACCAATAATAATTAAATTAAAGGTTTATATTTTAAATGTCAATTTATATACACCAGTCATGCTAAAAACTATAAATTAATACTAATTCAGGCCACTAAAGAGCATAAAATATTCATTCATAAAAAGTACTTCCCTACTACCTACCTAAATATCAAGCTCTAATCTATCTAGTTCTTTGACAGCATTACTGAAAAATTCCCACCACTCGAACTCATTATCTCTAATATCCGTTCGCGTCACGGCCAATTCAACACCTTAGCTAATGTCCTAAGCTCCCCATTCATCAGTGAATGGACATTCAAATAAAACAGGCCCCGCTGTATCTATCCCACCACGTTCACATTGTAAATCATTAACCCTCCCAACTCTACATAAATATGATTAAAACGTTTGTTCATACAGAATATGCCGCCTACTTTGAATACAATTCTTGCTATTATTAATGCTGATGCCTCTAACTTCATTCGAACAACTTTTCAAAGGCTCTTGCACGAAGAGTTTTGGCAATGATATTATTCTATTGAGACAAAGAGAGAGAAGCTACTATTTCTTTCTTGCCTCTTGACATGCGTGATTTGCTCTTTTATTATTGTCATTTTTTTTGGGGGTTCACATAACTGATACATGCAATATATTAAATGAAAACTATTTTCACATTCCGTTGTTACATTAAGACTATTTCCAATAAAACTGTCCATCTTTCCTAATTTGATCCACAATCGGACATTCCCACTAGAAACTTCGACTGTGAATCGATGAAATATAGCATCTTCTATGATAATCTCTGCTCTATAATGGTAGCGCCATCTTTGAGCATAGTTGGTAGTAGTGATGTGCTTAACGAGCATTTTTGCACTCGGTTATATCAGATGAATGATCGATCGTTCATTAGCTTACCGAGAAATCGGAAATCGCAAGGCAGAGATTCCGAAATATGTGTCTATATAATACATATGTAATACTCGAGCGAATGATGAATAGAATTGTAAACAACTTTTTGCTGGTGGATCAGCTTTATACCTTTTTGGCTGCATGTTTCAACAAATTTTTCGGGTTATTTATCGCGCAAAACGTTTATATATAACGCTTCATATGCATTCACTTGCTCAAGTACATACTATGTACATTGGTATTATATAGACGCATAGAGGATCTATTAGTTTTCGGAATCTTTGCTCTGCCGAGTTGCGAGTTCTCGGTAAGCTAATAAACGATCGAATGTTCATTTGATATAATCGAGTGCAAGAATTGCCCGTTAAGCACATCACTAGTTCCTAGTTTAATTCAACCGGTAGGTGAATGTATATTGATTTACTTGTAATTTAATATTATTTTAAGTTGCACTATGATACACATCAATGAATCAGAGGTGAATATAGGGTTCATACGTAGCAAGTAAAACCAGACAAATTGTCAGCTGGATTTTATTCAAGCTTTAAGTTTGAAATAATTAATTGCTTCTGGCCTGCGTTTTGTATTAGCTCGTGCTAGTGATGATAACGCTTTCTATAACTGTAGAAAACTAGACAAAATTCTAACGTGAGCATGAAAACAAAACAAATTACTGAATCGACTATGTGAGAAACCAATACCAACCACTGATCATATATTAAAAAAGAATTTGTTGGTCTGCGTTACCAACTTACCATAATGCATTAAATGGTATGAGCGCACATTAAATACTACGTGAAGATGACTAATACCATAGTTAAGTTAAACGAGTCTGAGGAACTAATTCGAAGAGCTTATAGCACTACCACATTTGATAAGTGGGAAACCTATATCAAACATGTAAAAAATGTTGAAAAAGATACGTGAATGGAGGATAATTCGATCATCCAAATTGTCAAATACTGATGTATCAGAAATGGTAATGTAGAGCTGATTGTACGATTGTCAAATCATTAATCGAACAACTATAATGTATATTGCATTCGGAAGTGGAAATTATTGTGGTACGAAAAAACTCAAAAAAGATGAAGTTCGATGACATTTCACCCAAAAAAAGATATTCCAAAAAATTCACTTTTCACGCCAACATGCAAAATGCTGTAAACATTTTAAAAAAATTAAGAATCGAAACTTCACTTCACAAATCACTTATCCACAGGTAATGAAGAATATTTGTGAAACTATGTAATAAAATAGGGAAGTACTTTTTGATGCACAAATGAGAAAAGAGTGCCAGTTCAAGTTCTCCACTGGTATTTTTTTTCAGGAACGTGCTCATTTACAAATATTTAGTCTAAGTATATTTCAACAAACTTGTAATTGATGAATGGTTCTAGAATCAGACCATACATCTCTTATCTAATCACACATCCATTTCTCACAAACTTGTCGATTAGTTTTAAAGCATCGGATTATTAATTATCTATTATTTCATTTGTGTGTAGTATATGGTATTGGTAATTTATGGTCTCGTTAATTAACGTAGCGTTAATGATATTTTCGACCCACATAGAACCTATTATTAATTGAACTCTACTGTTGAATATATACGCATAGGTAAGGAGTACAATAAACGTAAATGCTACTTGAACAACATAATTAGTTTAAGTTTTTGGTAATGCATAGAGACCGCAGTTTTAACAGCGACGTTAATTATCACAAATACGCATCCTCCCGGCTACGTGGATGTTTAAAAATTGATTCATTAAAATTTTAATGTGTTTCTTTAACGGGCAACAGCACACAGATAGGAGGTAAATAAATCTTGCTTCCGTTGATCATCAATTTTTGTTATCAAGGGCCAGCAGGCACGACAGACACGTATTTCTATTTCATCGACCACGTGGGCATTCAAAAGGCAGGTTATGATTGATTTGGAGCATCATTTCAAATGGTTTGCATATTTCGAATTAGCATAAATTTGCAAATATATGGAAACGTATGTATCTTAAACAGCTCATATACAAATCGAGTCTGTAAATATGTTATGCGTGCATTATGCTAATTCGCTTTGAATTTGTAATTTGTGTTTTGTTACCACATAATTTATCGCTAACGTTAACGTTTTCGTTATAAGAACGCCCACTGATTCGAAATCGATTAGTGTGGACATTCGTATTTTAGGCCTAAAATAATATTATCAGTTCTTACGCGTGAAAGAGTTGTAGACGGCTTATTTGTATACCAGCATCCTGCATGTTTCTCATTAAATTAGTGAAATATTGATGAGCATGTTGAATAAATTATTCATACCAGTTGGAATATTTGATATTGAAAAGAAATATACACATTAAGTATAAAGAAAAACCGAAAATTTCTGCTAAAGAACGTGTGGGCAACAGCTGTATACCTATATATACATAAATATACTCCGTTTTATGTTTGAGCTTGCGCTTAGAAATGCTAACAGGCCGGGCCGAAACATTTCGGACACAGGCCAGGCCTTGCTCTTTTATTGTGAAACGGTTGGCCTGTAAAGGCCCGTATGACCCGCCAAGCTCGCTCTCTCTTCCAACTTTCTTCAGGCGGTCAAATTTGTTTGGTAATTAGTTTTGGATCTTAATAAACCATGATACTGTATTAGATAGCACCACATAACCTGACTAAAATAGAATACAACATAAATATACATATAGCTCTATTTCATTTACAGGATGCGTAAAAGAAAATTCCACCGAGTTAATTTATGACCATTTATATTACTAGACCTATATTTATCAATGTTAACCTGATGTCAATCTTTTACAGATTTAAAATGAACAATTGAACACATAATATGTACCATTGTACGTAATGCTTATTCTCTCTTGATCCACACCAAATTTTGTTAATATTATTCTTTTATATAACCGGGCTTCTAAATAATTTAAAAAGTAATTGTAAATAATTCTAAATGTGTTATGGTACATACGTAAGATGAACCATCCAACCATAGTAGATGTAGTTATTATTTTATGTACACAGCACACACCTGTTTGTAGATCCAATATATAGAGTGAACCCAAAATGAGAAGTACATGTCTCGTCATATCCGTTTTGAGCGCTGAAATCGTCGGAAAAGTCTATTATACTAGCTGTCCCTGTCGCTCTGACACAAGTATTTAATGTAATTTCTATGGTAAAAAGAACCACCCTCACCACTAATGACTAGTTCCTCTATTCTACGTCGACATTACGATGACGGCATATGTACTTCTCATTTTGGGTTCACCATACTTGGGTTTAATCAATTTGCATTGTAGTCGTGGTAATGAAATATATAAATTTATCGTCTGGTAACTATACGATATTCCTGTATCCTGGGTTTCGATTTTATTTCAAAGGGATGGAGATACAATGTAATTCGTTATAAATGAGTTAAGTCTATGGAGACGGCGGGTTGTTGATAAAAAGATCTTTGAAAACTGTTTTATTTTTCATCAAATTAAAACAATTAAATCATATTCCTGTGGTATATCCGACATCGAAGGGAATCTTCTTTGTAAATTAATGTATTTACATTCGGTCAAAAAATATACAAAAGAAACGTCAAGATTGTTCAACATTAGAAGAAATTTGCTGTGTTAATATACCTTGGTACATTTTCTCATGTGGAATCGTACATGTCTCTGCTGTTTCGAGCATAATTATACACTTTGGATGCTGTTAAGGAGATTTTTTTTTCCTGGATTTTATGATATTGGCGTTGTATTTCTGATGTGGATCACTTCTGTAAACATCTTTGGTTTGTCACTGCGAGGAAACTCTATTCTGAAGTATTTTTGGGTGCATGCAAGCTGATGGTCAAATTAATGTTTAAATTTCTGTGTAAATAAGTATTTAACCTTTCGAACATTTAGATGTTACTTTTATATTTGCAAAATGACATTTGAAATTGAAATTTTAATTTGTATAAGTTAGTAGACGTGATTGGTGGTTTATCTATCTTCTGATGCCGGGATATTTAGAAGTTATTTTGAGAATTTGAGAATCCAAAATATGCTGGATAGTAGTTGACATTTGATTTAACGTTCCAAATAAATACACTCACATTGGGCAAGAATCTTATACTCTTTAATATGTCTTGATATATTGTTAAACAATAAATTGTGTATGTTTAGATATTCATTCACTGTTTTATTAATATAAATGCATTTAATACATTGATTGACTAAAAATTAAACTATAAATTCAATCTTTAACAAAGTAAAAGACTAATAATATACAAGTTAGTGATTTGGGAGACACAAGACGTGCACCCATCTGGGTAACTAGTCTTTAGTTAGTAAGACGGGAGATTGCTAGTGCGCATGATCTGCAGTGGTGAAGTCTAGATACATCTGTAGTGGGATTACAAAATCTCGTATCGAGTAGATACAATTCTAGTGCATACGAACCGTAGGCATCTCCAGAGGAAAACGTATATTAAATTTTTGTTCATAATCACACTCTTCGAATAAAGATGGCGTACTCGAATCGGGGGCAGGTATATTCATACGTTCATAGCCATCTAGCGAAGTGGGATTGTATTTTTGAATATGATTAAAGAAAATTTAAAAATTTAGCTAGATACTTAATAATTTTCCCAAAAGCTTAGCTAAACAAATAGATGATAAATTTTTAATTAAAAATTCTAAGAAAATATTTTTTTTTTCAATTATCAGAAAACTAACTTTCGAAAAAAATATATTAAGGGAGAAAGGGAGAAAACTATATATAGTAAAACCTACCAATGTGGTGTATGACGGAATAGTGATACCTAAATACATTCTTTTGTCATATATAACATTGATTGATCAAACCATTATTATATCTACTTGTGTATTATGAATAAATTAACAAATGAAGAAAAACTTTATATACTTTCTTCATTTTTTTATTTTTATTTCAAAAATGTCTAAAGCTTTAAGAAAAACGGTTTGTTTATTATTTTAATTTTTGACTTGGTTTTTAAGCTGAAATAGTATAAAAAAGATTATATATCTAATACAATACCATACCCTATTTCCCCAAGGAGGCGTAATTTTACCAGAAAGTGTGAGAACAAACAATTATTGTTTATTCCGTCTGTTGGCAATTTACTTCGGTGACAAGATTTAAATTCTGTGACATAGAAATCGTAACACCAAGAAGGATTAGGGATCTCTTGACCAAGCTTGGCAATACCGTTTAACTGCTAAAATGTAGTAATTGATTATTAAAGTTTCAGAAAAATTGATCAAGTCAGGTGTATTTTGTGAGATATTGTTTAGTGCTTATTGCTTTCGCATGTGATTACCGTCAATTAAGCGAATTAAAAATGTAATATTAACAATATACATTTCCTTTTCAAATACATACTTTCTTCAATAATACAAACTTTATTCACGATTATCTCTTGAAACGGCACAACATGCATTAAATAATTTACGATTTATAGTAAAAGTAGTAGTTGAAGCTATTAAAATAGCAGAACAGGTTGAAATTATGCAGAACATATTTTAATATCGCTAGATGCCACAATGCAAAAATTTGTTATCGGTTTGTAACAGATTTTAAAAAGCGATTTTGAAAGCAGGTTTTAAAACTGATTTTAAAAAGTTATTTATTGAAAATTCACTTGAATTTTGATTTTTGATTTTTTCAAAACGTCGAGATGTTCTTTCGATTGGTGGTTGTTCTTATTCAAGGTTCGTGTTATCAATTTCTTGTTATATCCGTTTGAAGGTACCGTATATTTGATGCTCTTTCTTTCTAAATTTCGATATTCTTCATTCCTATGCTTTGCTGGTCTGGATACTAATGTATTAGTATTGGAGTTGCTTTTGGGGGTGTTGTGACTGAGCGTGTGAACAAGAAACAAGTAGACAAGAACGGACAGCTAGCAAATTTTAACTGCACGAAATCATCACCTTTTCTGAATTCGTCCTAGCCGGTAAGAAACCAAGTTTGGTTCTTTTCACAATAATTCTTGACAGTCATTTTTGTAATTAATTTCATTATTGTTAGTATCATTATTTTTGTCCTAGATATATCTAGGTAGATATCTACGACTAGCACTGGCCTGCAGTGCGCCTGGCGAGTTATTTTCTCAATGCGCGGCACAACTGGCAGAAAGCTTGCAGTAGTAACCACTACTGAAATCTAATTTAAGAAACTCACCACAAGCGTCACGACCCACACACACATAACCTTCATCCCTATATAAATCCGCCCCCATGTGTAACTCTTTTAGTATACTGGAATATTTCGATAATTTTTCTCTGTGTAGGTAAATATTTTATAGTTTCGGCACCTTATTACGCCTTATTTATTTAACAATGAATGGAAAACATATGAAACAAGACATAAAATACTATACCTTATTCCTGGTGTCAATGAGTGTTACAAAAATGCTTACACTGTTAAGCTTAACAACTTGTAGCTAGATATATAGAAATCGACACCGTACACTATCGTAACAAATGGAATAACGTTGTATAAAATTCCCATACGTGTTGAAGGTTTCACGAATTTTATTTCTAAACACTTGTAAGCATAGACATGTAGATATGTATTCAAATATACGTATGTGCATTTAGGCGTGGTGTAAGTATGTACCCATGAATCGTGTGTGTACATACCATCGAATGTATGTACGTGTGTATAGCACAGTATATTCGAAAATGACCTCTTATTGAAATATATCTGTTTGACAGGTACACACCAACTATATGTATTGTGGACCCCATCTGTGCAGTTACCGGAGATGCATTTTGTTCTTGCAAATACACAATGCACGTACACATCCACTACAACACAGAACATCTTTATATTCCTCACGTCATTTAATATCCAGCATATAAGACGACGTGAATTTCTAAATGCCCAGACGATTGCCAGATAGGCAAGTATGAATGTATGGATGAGCGACGACGTTCGCACTTTTGTTTCTTTTTGCGTATCAACACTTTTAAAGCAACGTGATGTTATGTTCGACATGAGATGACTCGTACACCCCGCTGAAGGCGGTAAAGATCTGAAGTACAGACTGATGTGTAGGTACATTAAAACATATTTGTGATGATTTTACATCGCAACATAGATTTTAAAATATTTTTTTCAACAATTTGGTCTTTTATAATTAAAAAAATACCTATTGCTAAATATTAATGAATTACTCTTTGTTTTGTTAAATCTAAATAATGAAATGTAGGATTTTATAAAGGACAAACACAAGCTGATGCCAGAACAAGACTTACATCTACACAAAGAAATACAAGTATGACAACCGCAGATGCAATGTCTTTTTACCTATAATTGCCGTTAGAAACTCTTCTGGATTCACCACCTTTGCAAATTGTTGTGGAAACGAAAGTAACGTTAATTATAACTAACAGCTTCTTGCGGGTTTCGCCGTGTGTCAAAACTTTCGCTCGACGTTTCGCTGTTCATACTGACAGCTTCTTCAGGATAGTACAGTCATATAGTCAGTAGTAATATAACAAGACGTCGATAAATACATAGTTGACTGTCTTTGCTGCATCTAGATTTCGAATGTGTTCTAGTGTCAATTTGTTGAGACGTCATTTCGACATTAATAAACTACCTGATCAAAGCCTTCGAGCTAGCTCTTTGACTATTAATGTCAAATTGACGTCGAAACACATAGTGAAGCACACAAGAGAGTTAGTAGCAATAAAAATAGTAACTAATTTATTGCCGCAATATATTATTTCTAATTTTAGCAGTATCAACAGGACTGTTGCATTTAATTACAATATCCATTTCTTGAAAACTATTATTTCCAAATCGACTCACTTTTAATATGTCACATTTAATTTGACATTTAAGTGTTAGTCAAAGTGCAACCATGAGTAACAAACTAAAGTAATGTAAGGTAAGTATATAACCGGGGCAAGTGTGTAGTTTGGCAACATTTATTTTTAAAATTTAAATACGGACGTCATCTGTTACAATACTAATGCACTAAACTTATGTTTTTAGAGGTTTAAACCTCTACATGCTATTAATATATCTCTGAAATGCGGAACGGTTGCACACTGGCCCCATTTTGCTGGGTAAGTGTGTAGTATTGACAGTGTTTAAACCATTTTTTTTTCCTAGTAAACCGTTGATAATTACAAAAGGCGTATGTATTGAAGGCTTACAACTAGGCATATATTACCTGCGTCTATGTTTAAAATTTATCAAAATGTCTTATTCATGTGAACAGTGTTACATTTTCTTCACACTATGCACTTTTTACTACACACTTACCTGATTTTACCTTATATAAAACACTAGAACGCGCGCTATATACTTAAAAAACGGTCCGCTAGAGCGCTAGTAAGCCGGCCCCCATCTTTGATTGTGGCAAAATCAGAAGCACGAGAGAGTATTATAGTATTTATACGGAATCTTACTTTTCACATGTTATTTCCTGTTTTTAATAAGAAATAGTTCATAATGCGTTCTCATATTTTCTATACTTAATAATGTTCTGAGAGTAATACTTCCAAATCAGAATTAATCCATCATATTATTATTATTATACTTATTATTGTTATTATTATATATTGTTGGTAAGACGACCACAATAGGAAGGTAAAGCCTGTTCAAACCATCAAAAGTTGCATAAATTTCAACCTTATATCTGCAAAAAGAATTGGATTTAAGCTTAATTATTTTAAATACAATGATTTTATATAATTATTTATTGAAATGGTCCAATTTATCATTCAATAGTATTACAGATTAATGTGAAAAATGAAAGTGTCAAATGGGGTATATGCCAAAGTTACGTTTTAGAGATAATTAAGAAAACTCACTTAAAATAATATATGAACATATGAGAACTGCTATCTTTTAGCACAAAGCTTTAAATTTGCATCCAAATTGATGTATATTTCCTTCTCAAGGCATACAACAAGGCAATTATACGATGATTCTAATTCAAAACCTTAATCTGTCAGAAAATGACATTTACTCAATTTGCGACACTCAAAGATGGTGAAACCCAGACCGTTTTTTTCAGTTAGCGCGTGCACCTGAAAGCACGTTCCAGTGTTTGTTGTTTGTTGAAGTAACCGTGCTAAATAGTTGACCACTTATCACGGTGGTCAATAGTCGCTTTATATTATTTTTATTACTAATTTCTAGGGCTTTTAAACATGTGATTGGTTAAAAATTCGCATTTGTTGGACAAGGGACGTAATCACTAATAAACTATAAATGACTTGTTTGTGTTAATAATATCCCTAACAACTGTAACGTAACATACAACATATCTTTGGTTTTTTTTGTTGTTTGTTATATTTTATAGAGAGCGCCAGGTAAGGATGTATGTTTTTAATACTATTGAGTAAGTTCATATCATTCACTAGATGAGGTTAAAAATTCAAAATTCAATTGAACTAATAGAAATATCATTCGATATTCACAGTAAAACTAAAACGCAATTTTTATAGCTTTTCTAACTGGCATTAAACCGCACGACAGACGCCGATGCTTTTGAAATGATAATGCTATGAATTATTTAACCGTAAACTAGCCTGAATGGCGAACCGACAATGTAGCCCACTCGAAAATATTCAACCTACACTCGACATGTCTCCGTGCACCCGCTCGCCTCAAGTCAAGTGCATCGCATTTGGTTAAAAGCATTGCACATCTACATATGTGTATCTGACAGTGCAACTGCCGTGCGGTCGAATGCTTGTGGTTGACATGTACAAGAATTGCAAATAGTGCAAATGCGATAATAATTACGAATGCAGAGTTGCGGAGTTGTTGTCTGGCTATCCCGGATGGCGCCGATTTCCGTGTCCGACTGATCTATCCGCCGAACGGCTCTTCTGCACTCGCCGTCTTACGGTTACTCAATACACCTCCGAGACACGCGACAACTTACATGCACTCAGAACCTCAGCTGCATGCTCGTAGCTATGTATCTTTGAACGGTTTTAGACCGTTCTGTTTTATTTTATGCTTTGCTTTCAAGTTACGACACTAGGTTTACAAACACCTGATACAACATCTCGAGAGTGCATTTCCTTAGATGCATTTTTGTTAGTGAAACCACCTAAAATTTTAGATTACATTTCATTGCATTTCTTGTATAGTGTGTAGTAAGAAGGCCCTACGGATTAAGGAGAGAAATAAAGTATTGTAATCGTTTTATTAGTTTTTATGTTATACTAAATATACTATAATATAAAAATATAAATTTTAATTTAACATGTAATAGCAATTACGTGTTAAATTAAAAAACGATTATAAGAAGACAAATCATCCAGTACCGTAAAGCAGGGTTACTCACGTAGTATTAGACTTTCTTTGTCGCTCAAAATTATAAATTAATAAGGCAGCTTTGAGTTTGGCCAAATTATGTATGTATGTAAAGTATTTATTGGCAACAAACTAAATAACAGGTATAAAAGTGACAATGCTAAAAATACTATCCAATGTATACATTGGCAAATGATGATAGAAATAAACTAAACTAAATTAATACCAAATCGCTTACACTGAGAAAAGAGATTGCATGAAATGAAAAGTTTTTTAATTTTTTTAACTTTTGGTTTTTATCATGTTAAACGAAAAGGATACCTTTTTTCAGAAAAGTGTTTATTTTATTTGAAAGTAGCGTGCTGTTTTGCCAGAAAACTATTTTCTTCTTAAGTACATGCGTTTTTACGAAAAGTAACTTTAATTAAATGGAATGCATCTTAGTTTTGATTAATATTTTATAATATTTGTATAACCTCTAATTAAGTTAAAACAACACACATTCATATATTATAGCGCTATTATAATATACATATTAAATAACGTATTCTAGTTTGTTTTAAGTACGTTATTATGTTATTAAAATACAAACAGTATTTTATGTTTGGTTTATTTACGTGGACACGTATGAATACATTGATTTAAAACTTTTGGCTTTTAGGAGAAAATGCAAGCGTCTCGTCTGCGTGCTTTTCTACGCGAAAATATTTTAGTTTTATTCATGTTCCCTACGTGCATAAGACTCAGATATCCAAACAATAATAAACAAAAGTGAATGTTTTTTGTGCCAGGTTGAAGGAGTTTCAAGGACAATTAGAATCTTTTCAGTTAATGTTGCATTACTTATAAGTAGAGTGGTCAACTTTCGTCTGCGCGTCAGGTCAGTACTAAGTTTGATATATGTGACATTAACGTTTAACACAAGTATACAATACAGTGTCGGGAAAGAGCAAAATAACTTATTTATTTAACTATAAATATTATATATAAGCTGCTTACCTTATTTAAGCAACAGAAATTGTACAAGATTGCTGAAAAGTTTGTAGCATTAAGTGGTTCAAGATTTTTCTCACTAAACCGCTTCCATCGCGATGGTAAAACATGTTAATATTTTGAAAAAGACCGTTCAACATCTACGGATGTAATACACGCATAATTAAAATAATCTTTATGGGTAGATAACGGATCAGATGCACCATTACCAATGTGTTGTCCGATTTGTGCCAGCACAATAACTGTTTGTCACAAACTGTAAGTACAAACTATTTTGGCACCACCATAATGTAAATCCTGGAATTCACCGACATACTTTTCTACATTATGAAACAGTGGTCGTTTTCTGGGATTTTCTACGCCGGACTTTGTATTACATTTACAATGCGTAAAACATTAGCAGAGAATTGTACTATCTCACATCAAGACTCGACTAACACTGACACTAGATACTGGATACTAAACATACGAATCGGAGGGAATGATTTTACTGCCTGAAAGACTACTATGGTTAAACGTTCTGAATAGCCTGAGGCGAGTGCAGTCCGTGTAAGCAGACACGTCTGACCACACAATGGTGTTCACAACAGTATAGTGTTTGAGTGTTTAAAACTGTCACATACGGAAAAACGATTTTGTTGTTTTCAACCAAATAATTTTGTCAACATATATGTGATTACAGTTACTAAATTATTAGTTGATTTAAATAGTAGTAAAAAAATATTCCTGTATTCTATCAACGCAAAATATTTATTAATTTAACTAAGTATTTATATTGATATAAAAATAAATATCACATTTTATTTCATATAGCAGTATTCTTCTCATATAGTACAGCAAATACATTTATGTGTAGTACAGACATTGTCGCATAGACAGTGCATCTCCTATTTAATCCCACTAATAGACCATATTTAGCACAAATGAGGTGGCAAATAACATTATAACATATTAATCTAGTATATTTACCAGTTAAATATTCAATAGGAGTCGTCGCTATTGAAAGGACGTCTTCTTTAATTGAGAACTATGGTGCTAGGATGGTCACAGCGATCAATCCCAATACGAAGGGCAAAGGCAATATGATAGATATGGAATGCATGGTTTTTTTGAGATAATTTCAATCAAAAATGATCATGGCATTTTGTTGTTTTCACGCTTTCCTGCAAAATTGCATAAAAGTCAAGTCCAAAGTGAGTAAAAATGTTATAAGAAAAAGAAAAACGTCTTGAGTGAAAATGCCTACGGTTTGCTACCAATCTGCATAGTTTTTAAATTCAAAATAAAGAAGATTTGAATAAACTGTCAATATTTTTCACTTAAAAGAATGAATTGCTTCAACGAAAAATATATTATTTCGAAAGAAATGCGTGGGTTTAAAATATATGTTTTTCAAGGTAACACCAAATCATGTTGGCCATATTGAAAACGCAAAAACCTTTGGTTTAATGCAATTCCTTTTAAATAAAAAGGATACTTTTGTCACTGTACAATTAATGGCAATAGGTTACCGCGTTTTTTTTTAGCCTTTTTAAAAATAAGCATGACATGATATTTAAATGACGCACAATCTATTTTTGTATAGATAGGTGTTTATATTTGAGACATTTATTTTTGCTACTTACTCAATTGTTAGTAAATTTGATTAATTTTATGAAACTTAGTGGTGCTGGTATCCGATGAGATTCTGATCCGGATATCCAGATTCTAAGACCCGGATCTTCTATCTAAATCTACTATCCGGTTCTCTGATCTGGATTCACTTTCTGATTCTCAGATCCGGATCCCCTATCCGATTCTCGGATTCGTATGTAGAAAAGATATAAATTATCGACCACCTCAAGATTAGTGTACGTATTTTGTATGTACGCATTCACTTTGCATTACATAGTTTCAACAAATCTTAGTGATTATTGCACGTACGAGATTTCGCATAACGGATCCGGATCTGAGGTTTCGGGTAGTAGATTTGAATCCAGGATTTCGGATATCCGAAATATAATTTATATATAAATAAATTATCCAAATCCAAAATTATCCGAGTCCGGATAACAGCACTATTTCATACTAATCATTAGAAATGATTTACTCAAGGTATTATACTATAACAGATTTGGTCATACTTTCAACTCTGATGCAGATCTTTTTTGTAAGTAAATAAACAATAAATAAATTGAAAAAGAAAAAAACCAAGAAACCATAAATGTGTCTTGAAAATAAATAAACTAACCATAAACTAATTTGATCAGTAATCCTTATTCGAGACATTATACATTACACCCAGCTTCACTTAGCAGATATCTTTTAAATTTGTTTTTTTTTTCTGTTTTCATTTATTGCAAGGTAATGGTCGGTATCTATCGTATAATATGCAATACGTTCATCTATTATTATTGTTATACCCCCCATAAAGGTAGAATAAATTAAAAATGTTATTTGCATATGCAATTTTCATATTTTTAATTGATTGAACAATTTTATTTACACATGCAAAATTAGATATACAAGAGGTGAGTTTATACACAGCTGGGTAAAATTAGCAGAATAAAGCTCTTTATTTTCAGCAGGCAACGAGCAAATATACATGCAACAAAAGTACAGAAAATTACATAGAAGTGCAAGCAATAACCAAGAAATTAGTTACCAAATCAACTGACTTTCAATATCGCAGTGCAGTTTACTCGTCTAGTTTCCTCATGGCAAGAATAACAGTCCCCTTGCCTATTTCAGGAATGAGTAGCAGTAAATAGACTCTTTCTGAATGTGAATTATGCTTCTTGCCGGTGGGACAAAAAAATAAGAGAGACTCTGTAGTTATGGCTGTCCGGTTTGCAGTCTCGCTTCTAAATTAGCTGAGGCAAATATGAAAGGCACGTGTGAAAATACCAATTAAAATGTCGGTAACTTCTCCCCCATACAAATTAGTAGGTAGGTATTTCTTTTGTCAGAATACTTGAAAAACTTTTGCCCACAAATTCTAGCTTCTGCCAAAGTAAATGTGCAAAAATTTACAGGTTACGTCCCTGTTAATCTCCATGCAGTTTCTTCCACGAGAGAGAGTACCAAGAGAGTCGGTACAGCAGTGTCGAATATCGGTGCTGTGTCGGCGGTCCGTAAAAGAAGGGCTTGTTAACACAGAAAGCCGCGGTTATGTACCATACAATGAAAGCAAAAACAGCACTAATAGTTGAAACAGGTATGTTCAGAAAATGTGATGTAAATAAACATGTTCTAAAGCTAGATACAAGTGATTAATTACACAATATGTCGGTGATTAAAATAAATTGATTACAATCCTACATTTAAAGTTATTAATTATTTCTAAATGTGATTTAAGAAGCTAAGCAATTTATTTTATATTAACGTGAAACGTTACACTACAGTGAAAAACTGATTTATTTACAACAACAAAATATGTTTTGCTAAGAAAAATTTAATAGGTTCAAGAAGATTTTGGTTATTTCAAATAAATTTTGGTTAAATGAACAAATAATTTTGTTCAGGTAATCAAATATTTGTTTGCCTATATATAACTGTACAATTTTGTCACCAAGTTTTCGTATTGTGAAACAAATTGGTTTTTCAGTGTATAAGTACCAAAAATGAGCCGATTTGATAGGACATCTGCATATTAAAAATAAAATCGCAAAACACTGTTTCGTTAACGCCTTTTTGCTGGCTTAAATTTGCATTGTTTTGGAATAAACAGAAGTGTGCATGCAGGCCGTGTGAACTTACTGATTTACCATTGCTAATTTTTGTTATTAAAACATTTATGAAGTTCGAGAATAGAATAAATCAATGGAATTTTTGTGATTTTACGCGAATAATTTAATGCTTTAATGAAAGAAATGTGTAACTACATTTTCCAAAAGTACACCAACTTTAATTTGCAGAAACTCTGCATACACAATCTAAAATGGATACAGGTAAAAAGTATTTCATTTATTACATTGAAGTTCGACCTATTCATTTTGAAATCGGCAATGAAAGCTCGTCTACTGAATATTTTATTAGAGTTTGAAAATGACCAAATAGAAAGTCCTCGGCCCTTTTGATCATCGAGTTGGCAAAACGAGCATGCAGTATGGTATTTATTATGAAAAAAAAATTAGAGTATTATCTTTTACATTTTTCAATTAACGTGTTGCTTTTGTATTTTGTTAATATACGTCTCACGTATGATGCTTCTATAATTAATAGTTATAAAAACATGACAAATACTTTAAATTTTTAAAAGTTTTTCTGAATATATAATAGACATTACTTATTTAAAGTTATTTCGCCTAAAGATTTAGAAACATTTTTTTTTTCTTTCAAATTTAACAACGGTTTCTCCGATTGTGGCAAAGATGGCAATAATTTTCAACCTTATCAAGCAATAACACATTACAACAACAACACCCAAATATGTAGAGTGTGTTGAGGTTCTTGATTTCTGGACAATTGAAACTTTGAGCTCTTTTTGAAGCACGCAAGCATATGCACTTTTCTTCTTCTCACAGTATTTGATAATGCTAGTGTACACAACTGCAGAAGTATGCGATCCTGTAGAGAAACTTAAGTGATAACTAATAGCATTTGTGTATTACCAACATTTTACAAAATAATTTGTAAACGTGACATGTCGAGGAGAGCTATTGTAGTTAAACATGCTTGCCTGTTTAAGTAACAGTATTTATCAGATCATTAATCATAGAACAGAAAATAATATATAGGTAGGATGCATATTTAAAAGCTGTTCCACTAAATCTTTTCCACTCTATCTAACTTATTATATCTTTTTCAAGTTTGTGGACGTCACGAATATAATTGTTGAAAGTACAGCATAACGGCAAACATGTTCCGAATAGCGCGAATAAAAGATTAAGATACAAAACCATGCCAGTGAACATAAGAAAGAAAAAAAAAATCAAGGTTTCTCTTTAAACGCCGACGACTCGAGACTTTACCACTCCAGTGAACCGAATCGACACGGATGACTAAATCGAAGGATTTTGATAGGATTCTGATAAATTCACTCCAAAGAGAAGTGGCAAATGTTAATCTCACGCGAGGTGAGCAGTGTTTTTTGCAAGTATAGGCATTATTATTATATTATTAAAGCGTGATTTGTTGAGCTGGAACTAATAATTATCACGTTTGGGATGCTGTTTTTTTATCACTAGTTCAGCATGCAAGACATTGTGACCTACAGCGTGAAACTCAAGACGGAATGTAGGCTATAAGCATGCGATTTTGGTTTGTAAAATACTACGCGGAAAAAAATTAAAAATATTGCGTAACAAAAATGACTGTTTTCAAATTTTGCAATCATTAAACAAATTGTAGTTTACGTCAGCAGATTTTGTTTCTTATATGAAACAGTAACCTTATTAGGGAGAAACGCATAAAAATATGTACCTTATAC
This sequence comes from Protaetia brevitarsis, assembly GCA_004143645.1. Taxonomy (NCBI): domain Eukaryota; kingdom Metazoa; phylum Arthropoda; class Insecta; order Coleoptera; family Scarabaeidae; genus Protaetia; species Protaetia brevitarsis. The sequence continues at coordinate 3,763 of RXPK01004122.1, read as the reverse complement.
TAATAATAGTTAATCAATGAAGGAGATTAAAATAACAACACAATTGTGGAGAAATAAAACTTCTCCACATTTGTGTGTTACATTTAATTAATATATAAATGTAATATTATTATATTAGATCGTCACACATGGTTCATCTTGTGGATGAAAGGACAAGTTAGATATATTTGCTAATGTTGCTATTTACATGTTTGATGTTTGTACACTAAGGAACAGTCACCACGCATATGTCATCATTTGGTTTTGTTCATACAGTAGTTGATTAACCGCTGTGTCCCTCAGCGGAACGCGATTTTAAGCGTTAAAGTACGGTTTATTCTGCGACTATTATGGAAGGGAGGCAGTCTTAGCGACAAGACGCGTCGATTTGGTCTTTGTCGTGTCTTTTTTCAGCGATTAATCGAATGATGTGCTGTGTTTGCATCTTAATGTCTAAGGAATTCTTATTCTAGCTATGAAATTATTGGCAAAGCTGCGTTAGCTACAATTGCCTCAATTATAAAAGGGAGAAGAGGAAGACAATCTTCCGTTAGTCTAGAAGCGAAGAAAAACATTTTCTAAATAGAAGAATAGAAGATGCTGCACGACTTTAGATTGAAAGGCATTTAATGGGCGATGACATAAAATTTAAAGAATATTTTAGACTTACCAAGAATCAGTTTTTTGATGTACTTTCATATATAGCCGAAGATATACCTACAAAAAATACCCTCTATGTTCATAAAACATCCTATTTTGCCTTTTGAAATGCTCGCTGTGACTTGAGGCAGCTGTATAAACTTATTATTGATTCTAAAACCAAATTATATTGGTTTGAAAAACATTGTATGGTATCAGGATATTTTCTGTTTAGATTTCTTGCTACCGGAGAATGCTTCAGATCGATGTCTTTTAATTATAGAATATCTCATAGTTATATTAGCAAAATGACGGGAGTAGTTTTGGCTGTCCGTCAGAAAAAAAAAAAAAAACTATTTGCGATTTGCTTACCTAAACCTGCAAAAAAATGATTTAAAGAAAATAGCCAGTGAATTTTACGAAACATGGCACTTTCCAAATTGCTGCGGAGCGATTGATGGCAAACATATTCGTATCGTTTGTCCAAAGGATACTGAAAGCCTATATTTCAACTAGAAGTTGTATTTTTCGATTGTATTATTAGTCCGTTTTGAATGCGCGCCGTATAAATATAACGGCTTCTGCATTATTTTGGTCTATGGAAAAGGAAGGTGCAATATTTCAAAAGTCTCCACTTTATCAACTTATCCGCACTAATGAGTTTATGCCAGAAGAAATATTGTCACTAATTAAAAATAGGGACAATATTTTAATTTGTTTTTTGAATTGACGTTATAAGCCTGAAGATGAACTTTTGTATTGTCTGGCGTTTGAATATTTAATTTTAGTTATTGTCTGTATTGAATGTACTAAACATTGCACCACAGTCTTCATAAATAGGCTGTTCACTAGAACTAGGTGCCGAATAACATACTCTATCTTCGTTGGAATATAACGTTGGATATAAAATTCTGCTTGTAGATCTATCATCTGAAGTAGGAGCTGAGTTATCTGAACATGAGGTTTCAAATGAATGAATGAATGTTTGTAGGTTTATCATATCTAGTAGCAGATGATCCAAGATTTTCTAATTACAGTGTTGTAATTATTTCTAGTACTCTCGTTTTGACACGAGCAGCCAAGGATGAGTGAAAAGTCATTAGGTACCGTTTCGGCCATACTATCAAAAGTAATTTTATGGGATGACACTTCTCGGGTGCTTCCATCATTGATTTTAGTGTTTTAGGTATTGCAAAACTTCAACTTAAATACATAATAATACATAGCAAATAACAATCAAACCATTTTAAAACGCAGTTCATTACAACAAATTCTCACCATTTTTCTTTACTATAATAGAAATTTCCTCCAACGTGTTGTCACGGATATTTTGGTTTTTATATGATACATTTTGAGCATTATATAATGCCCGATGAAAGGATATTTCACGAATTAATTTTTTGTCCTCTTCTTTTGGAAATCTTAATCTATTTTCGTTAGTGATATTAGCCATTCTGTTGCCATCCATTATAATAGACAATACATATAAAAATGCCCAAATTTAACAGCGCAACTTTAAACGTGAGCGTTTAGATTGCTTTCCAAACAACTCGATTAAAACACGCAACGTCTGTTTGCGATTGATCACGAGTTAATGCATCAGGCAGAGTTCACACCGGAGTAATACGACCGCAATACGACAAGCGATACACTTATCGACATGACGCGTACCGTGTAAATTTAGGCAGAATTCCCAACGAAGAATAGGACCCGCAATATAACAAGTCACACAACCAGTAACACGACAATTAAATTAAATTTACACGGCACATGCCGTGTTACTGGTTGTGTTGCTTGTTGTATTCGTGTGGTATCACTCTGCCTAAGATAGACCAAATATGTAGACATTCGGCCAACTGTTCCCACCTATAAGTACAGTAATTATACACAGTACGGCTCTATTTTTGATTTTAGGAAAAAATTTTGCAGAATTCAATACTGCATAACCCAAAAATATTTTTGACTATACAGGCTGATCCAAAAGTAGGAACACGCATACTTACATACGGTATTTTAAATGGGACATCCTATTTATTGTTCCATTTTTAATTTCTACTGCTGCAAGCTTTTGGTCGAGACGGCGTGTTTGTTATGCTTGTTTTTATATATTCATATTTCAAATACCCTAATACCATATATAAAATAAAAAAAAAATGGGAGAAACAAACAGGGTGCAGGGGACTCTGCTGTCTTTTCCCACTGACCACGCGCACAGCTTTCGCAGTTAAAACATCTCGAGCAAATTCGTCATAGTGAATCCTCAACAAGAATCATAAAGCTTCATAATAGACTCAAAAGGAACAAAGTAAATCCTTCTCGCAGTATGTTCATCAAACTTTGTCCTATGATTCTAATAGTATAGCACGCTGATGACAAGCCTTTCGATAACGCTTGAACGTGTTTGACCCACACCAAGCCGGCATCCACAGTAACACCCAAAAGTCTAACATCGGTAGAAGAGGACAGAAGACTTTATTAATAGGAATGTTAGATTTTTTGTTGCGGTATAAAACAGGCAATTGTAGTTTTTTGGATTAATTAATGATTTAATTACAATAAACGACTAAATTCTAAAATGTTAGCGTTTAATTATTTATTTTTTCTAAATCATCACGATCTGAAACATGTCACGCAAGCGAAGCATCGTCAGCGAAAAGAACCGTGTGCGAACGACAGGCCACATGCTCCTGGTCATTAAAAAAATATTAAAAACAACGTCGGTCTCAGCACCGAGCCCTGCGGTACACCACACACGACCCCACCAACTGAAGAATTTATGTAACTAGTGTCAACTTTCAGATAAGATCAATAAATGATTTTTTGTCCTTGTCAACCGTAAACACGCCCTCACCTGTCAGGGTTCTAATGCACCAGTAGGTTCATTTTAGCGCTATAGTGCGGTAAAACGCATGGTATGTTTGCTGACATTACTTCCCAAAGTGAAATATGGCATATATCCTTTAATTTAGTTTAAAGAAAAAACATATTACGGATTTTGTTGCCTGTTTATTGTCATTGATGAACAATCATCATCAAAACAATCACTTTTAACATGACTTAACCGTCAACGGCTAATGTAGCATAGTAAGCTGTTATTATTTATTTTTTTTTAAATTCTTGCTGATACCACCCAGAGAATAGACAT